>NNCF01126154.1:378096-424760 GCA_002313205.1 Laupala kohalensis | reverse complement strand
CCGTCATTGGATGTGAATTCGCGACTAAGGACGTTCGTGTGGGTGGAAGATTCCAAATACAATGAGAAACATGAGATGCACACTATCTTCTATTCTCCTTTAAAAATAACATTAAAATGACATATCTACAATCACACTCTTTGGATTCTCACCATTGGTAAACGAAAAAATATGCGATGTGAGTGGAAATTATTTCACTGCATCTATACCAAACTTTACCGATAATGCGGATTAAACATATACTAATTACACTATGAATGCAGTATATTTAAGAAAAATAGTTGGAACAGTTTTTGAATATTTTTCAAAAGTATACTTTAACCTTCAAATGAAGTATTTGGAATCTTCATTCACTCATTACGTTACGCCAAAATGTGTTTTATTTTTCGCTTACGTACCCCTTTCAGTTTCAGTTTCATCCATGAAAGTTTTATCTCTACTTTACTTGGGTATTTCCATTGCATGTGTAATGTAAAATATTTCCCCTGAGACTTGGTATAAATTAAATATATCTATACGAAACGTTCCGACATAACATCACAAGAGCAGTGATGGAAGGTGAAGAACAGAAAGATTAACTTACAACATAGTTCTTGAGATATTACCATAAGATATAATAGAATGTTTTTACCAAAATAAATAAAATCATATTATTAACGTCTACCATTATTTTTAGAATATTTATCTGACATTTAGTGCATGCTTTATTAAAGTATTTTTCGAACACAACGTTTCGACCTTTATAGGTCGTCCGATAAGGACTTTAAAATATATAAAATTATGTATGTATTTTCGATTGTCATTGTACTTACAGTCACCTTCAGTGTGTTCATATTTTAAAATACCATTTAGTGTACACTTATACAAAAATTTACACATCATCATCTGTTTCACTATCCACATCTACCGCATGCAGATTTTCAAATGGAGTTCAAATGAACTAGTAGAGCGCATTAAGCAAGTCTGCTATTGGTTCATTGACCCCGTAGGATAGATTATGTAATTTGCCTGGATCGTTACCCCATTATTGGCATGTGTCTGACAGAGAGATGTACCTTTCATGGACAAGTATCATATGGGTTTAGTTAACAACATAATGTAGATAACATCCCTACTTCCACACTTTTATCGATCTTTCCATCTGTTAACAAAAGTGTAACTTAACATTATTAGTGAAAATTTATTTTCACTAATAAAACCACTACTGAAGGGTAACGTGACTCATTTTAATTTCTTAATTCGAATTCCTCTTTAATTTCAACTTTTCTTTCAATTCCTACAATTTTATATTAATCGTATAATATAAAAAATCGTGGATAATGCGATTATTTTGGATATTTCAGAATCTTAACGTGTACTCGTAAAGACGAAATTATCCTTGTTAGGGTGCAAATCGTGTTATCAGCCATTCGAATTATGCAAAAATCTTCTAGGAAACATGAGACAATATTAGGTCATGTTATTACAATTTTTGGACAATTCAAATTTTTGACACGTACCTTAAGGTTCGAATTATCCAAGTTGGAATGCATCTTATTAACATTAATATTTATGTAATATTCTTTAATTCTTGTATTCCTGATTTCCCCATGAATGTGATAACCATTTAATTTAAAAATATAACATGAATTCGAATTTTTATTTACAAAGCTCCAGAGACATAAATATCCGTCTCATTATATATTCCAATTCTAAATAAAAACGAAATTCATACAACTTCAAATTGATTATAATTATTTTTCCAAAACCAGCATTCATCGGAAATTTAAGTACTTTTCAAGCAAATCTAACCAATTCAAAACAAAACTCGAAGATGGGATTTGAATCCCAACAAAAATAAGCTTAAGATCATAAAAATTGTAGCGAAGATCTCATCCATTTCTTTCACATAATCTGAGTGTACTATATGCTCGATTTATAATGAGTAAGTATCTCATACATAACTGACGTTTTCGGAATACTATATCCATTTACTCTACCGCTGTCAACAACGCTTTTCCCAGGGTGTGCCTTTTCGTCAGTGATGCCGTGTGTGGGATGGGACGTCGCGAATTTGTATTGGCAGCGCGTAGCTCTTTATCGGCGCTGGAGCCCTCGGCGCGTCTCTAGGGAGCCGCATTTTCGCCTTCCGCTTCCTGGAGGGAGAACTCCTCCACCGGTTCTGCATCTCCATCGTATATACCACATCCGGCCAGGTTCTCCAGTTTCAAAATAAATCCACAATGCTTCTCTCCCAATGAATAGTTGCTTCAATCTTCACGTACCCATTAGATCTATTACCAAGCCAGAAATTGAGTCAGTCATGTTTCTCATCTTTCACCCTCTTTCTTATTTGAATTCAAAAGTGGTGTCACGATCAATGGTACGCATGGTACGCACGAAGCGTATATGCCTTATGAATGAACCCACTCGCACGGCTTCTTCACATGTAGAAGAATACCCTACCACAGAAGCCACGTGGCGAGTAGATACGTGACGTCACGAGAGATAGCTGAATGTAAAATAAATTTCGGAATGGAGTCCAGATGTTTCGGCGAAGCCTCTGAATATCAAAAGTGTAACGTTAAGGGAAATGAAATACGGAATATAACTAAATAATATAGTCTTGTCAAGAGATGTTAGGGACAAGGCTATTTATTGTTACAAATCATAAATCAATAATTCAAAAAGTATAAGCAGCGAGGCTGGTACGAGGAATATGCATGTGTCCTCACATCAGATTAAGCTGTTTAATAAATAATGTGAATAAATAATGGAAAAAAACATGGAAACATACTGTTTTTATTACAAATATTAATACGTTGATAGTTCAGGTAATATTACAATTCTGTATTAAGACGGCGAGAACAAGTTATGGCATGTGCACACTCAAGGACGTAATGTTGAAAGGATGCAGTGAATTTACATATTTGTATTAGTATAGTCCTCCAAATTTTTAAATACTTTAGGACACGAGATGTCCGGTCAGCGATGTTAACTGTGTACTGGAAACAGTACTCGAAAAGATGTCGATATATTCACATCACAAACAATTGAGAAAAAGATAGATTTGCGTACCCTAATAACATTATATGCTGCAAAAAAATCAGAGAATTAAGTCATGGAATGTCATGTTATTTACTCATGACGGAAATAAATAATGACTCAAATGTTCTACCAAAAACTCTTCGGAAAAGGTCTCAGAATAAATCAGTACTCGTAATCTATTATACGCACGAATACCAGTTTTACGTTATCATCTTTATAATTATTCCTAAAATGTTTCTACATGTACATTACGAAAATCTGAAACGAAGTTCTTGCACACTTTTGTAATGTGTCCCAGTATACTGATTATATTTGTAATGCACTTTATCATATAATTTATTCACATACATTTAAAATTCCTCAAATATCTTAAATGTCGTGTACAATCTCCAGTTAATAAAACATAAGAGTATCAATACCTTTGCTATAGTTACTAAAAAAAGCACTCCAAGAGGAAAAGATGAGGGCGCATATCCTTTGCGGAAGATAAAATATCGAGTCGATATTATCAGAATGTTATTCCCCTTCCTTCAGAAATGAAAAAAAAAGATATACGAGGCAGAGGGGAGATATGATGAAGCAAGTGTGAAATTGTCTGTTTCGGGAAAGGGTTGATGCGCCGACCGGACAGGGCACGGAAGACGCTGACAGGCAGAGATAAAGAGGGTGTGACTGGGAGGGGTGCAAGAAGCATGACATGGAACGAAGGGCGGGCCGCGAAGTTGGTGGAGATGATGGCATCGGGACGAGCGAGAGGAACGAGGCGAACTTGACAGGTGAGATGGAAGGCTGTAATGAAGGTCCAGAATGCCACGACTGTTACTTATTTCCGTTTGTCGCAACAACGGGACGTTCCTTTAATACGGTTACAGATTGGGTTCAACTTATACCATTACTTACAAAAGCAGTCGCACTGTAGCCATCTATCACAAATATGCAAAGGACTTAAATAATGGTTGGAATTTCGCCTTTTCCTAAAACCTTCCAAGGCAAACGAGGAGTGTTATTTTCAACGAAAATAAAAATAAAGCTATCATTTCGACTGACCATGATATATTTTAGTCTGAAAGTATACAACACATATTGTCTTCGGCAAAGCGAATAAAACTACCACCAAGTCAGCATATATTAATCAGCTCTTAACGAATGCTAGCTGTAACTGATCTCTTCCGACTGCAATTAGGAGAAATCCTCCTTCCCGGTTGAAATTGTAGTAAAATTAACTAATTGTCTAACATAAAAAATGACAGCACATATTATTTCTATAAGGTAGAGGAATAAAACAAAATTCGAACCACAGTTGTACGACATCCTGTTCCAGAAATGGAAGCCAACAAAACAAAAAAGAAAATGACGCGTCGCCTGGTTTGTTCACACCTTGTTGAAGTGTAGTTAACTTTATTTAGCTGCCACAGAACTTCATTATACTTTTTTATAAGCACAGAAGCAATTACAATGTATACAAATACACTACTGATAGGTTTACACAGTACTCATTGAGAAATATTCCAACCTAATTTTGAGCGCGAGGAGAGATAAGACTGGAAATACTTCCGAAACCGCAGCCCAGTTTCTGTTTTCCCATTGACCAAGAACATCTACCAAAATAAGAGAGAGAAAATAAAGAAATAAAAGAGAAGATTCGACCCACGATCGTTCCGCATAAAAGGGCCAAACCGGAGGCTGCAACCACTGCTCTGACGTCATTAGCGCTCGATTCTACCGTCGCTGGTGCACCGCCAGGACCCGCCCAACCACCGCAGCCTCCAGCATCCGACATTGGCAAAGCCAGTCTCCCAGTTTCCCACTCTCCGTCCCTCACTTCAGCCCTTCAACACTGCCACTAGCGCTGAATACGTTCATTCACGACACACAAGCCACGGGGATAGTCCATCCTCCTTTTAGTGAGCGACTGGCTCGCATTTGTTTGAGCACGCGAATGTCGAGTGACATCGATCATGCCTTTTGCATGGGGCAGCGGCAGCGATGGGGTGAGAATGAGGAGAGGAAGCGGAATGAAGAAGGGAGGGAGGCGCGTGAAAGGGTCAACGGGCTACTCATCATCGCGTGGACGGAAGCGTTGAAAGGGGGAGGAAGCGCAGCAATAAGGAAACATACATCAGATGAAAGGGAGAGATGGATCTGTCAACGCGGCCGAGGTTTCGACCCCACCTTTCAATAATATATGAATCTTTAATATAAGTAGTTATAATAACAAAAGTAATAATTGCTGACCGCGGTGGACTAGTGGTAACGACTTCACTCCTACGATACCACTGAGCGAGTTCGAGTTCTACCCTTGTACAGCTGAATTAGGTTAGGTTTCCAGCTGAGTTTTCCCTCACCTACTCCAGATAAATGTCGATTCGATGCCATACATTCCCCGAACCCTTAAAATCTCTCCTTCCCAACTCAAGTCACAGTTAAGGTCTCATAGCCTGAACTTCATCATAAGGCATGAAATAAATAATTAATAAATAATGTTTTATCAAAATATCACTTTAAAAACTTCTTATGATGATATGGAGAACAATATACTTTACATTATGGAAGTATATACGAGGAACCATCTCATTGTGTTAAGGACGACTAGCTAACACTCTAAGTTAGCAGAATAATATTAATTATCTCTAAGTTTCTACTTTTTGTAAAATAATTTCAGATAAATGGTGTGAGGGTTGCAACTTCTCCAAATATTATGAACTACTCACTTCTGTCCGTCAATATAAATGTGAGAGAAATCAGCGAGCTGAACAGACAGTATAAAATACCAAATATGAACAAAATAAGTTAATACACGCATAGTAGAACATATATTTGTTGGAACTGCCTGCAAAGAGAATGGAGAAAAAAGCTGACCCAACATAAATATACAAGTACCGAGTCATCAATACTCGGACCACACCAAAACCTGTACATTCCAATGGATCAAGCAGCAAAGAGTATAGAAATCGAAACTATTCACAAATCGAACAAGAAAATGCAGAAATAATACAAGAAACTACAACACGCAGGTGCAGGATGTGCCAAAATTATATAGTTCAATTAATGCGAACATATTTATAATAATCACACCGCAGTATCTCTGAATTACACAAAGAATACTTCAATGGTAATCGATTTAAATATGCAATGAATGAAGTTAAATGGCACTTATATAAGAAGTTGAGGATATTATTGTTACCGCTACAGTTTTTTCTCATACTAGTACGCAAGAATTTCATGTTCAAATAAATTGTAAAAATCGTACCAATGGACAATTTTTTAGAATAAATTTGTACAACTAGTATTATTCAATATATACAATATAATCAAGGCAAATGGTCAATATACGCAACAGGACATTTACATTTGATACCATGTTTTATATAATTTTCTGAATCAACACCGTTCACAGTTACAGGTTTTTGATGAAGTCTAAATACCTTACACTATTAGTTTACTCGAATGAACCATTAAGAATTAGTATTTTGTCCATCCACATAACCTACATATCAATCAGATCGTTAAAATACAAAATTATGTTGATTTAACAGTATGATAAAACTAAAAACTAAAAATCCTGGAATTTATCATTTGCAACGATCGAATAAAAATCTATATATAGAGAGGGTAAAATGTTTCATAAATGGACAAAGTTAAGCAATAAAATGTCGTGCACGTGTAAGTCATGGACATTCCTTGATTTCGAAATCAAGATCTGGAAAATACCAATTTCAAAAGATCCTCAAAAAATCCGTTTTATTTCAGATCGTACGTGTTATTTCCACGACTCAGGGACATACAATATTAAAAAGCAATCATGACTACTTCACTTGGAATGCACTAGAATCTGTTTAAAAACACTCAAATGCTTTCATTTGCCATTCTCATTCAACGTAACAATAAAAAATAGATTATGGCACAATGACACTTAGTCAAGCCTAACTGGAGACTAAACGAACAACAAGGAGAGAGGAACCGAGCGCGCAATTCCTCCACAATGCACATATTGGCATTGCTAAATAGCAGAGGGTTTCACGCACGGGACGAAAATGCACCGCAGAATAGACAGAAAGCAGGAGAGGAAAGGGAAGCAAAATGACGAAAGAGTGATCACGTACTTTCGGATAACGAGAATGAAGAGAGCAATGGAAGGGAGGAGAAAGAGTAGGAGCGTGGCGGGGAGAGCGACCACGTGCGCGGCCGCCGATCGATGAGGGGCGTTGGACGCAACGGTGGGGCGGTGGTGGTGGTACCAGCGGCAGCGAGGGACTCAGCAGTCGAGTCGCCCGGACAGCGCTGCCGCTGCCGGTGCTGGTGCTGCCGCCGCCACGGCAACCGCCGCCCTCGCTACCGCTGCGCTGTTGGAGCCCCGGGCCTTGCGTTGCCGTGGCTGCCTCTACCGCGCTGCGCCTGGCCATGCTGCCGCCCGCGAAGTACGCAACCGGCCCGTGGCTGCGCGGCTTTCGAGACAGCTGACTGCGCTCAACGGCACGCAATCGGGATGTGGTCAGACACATTACGTGTTTGTGCCAAGGGAAACAGAAGAGTAGTGGTAAACGGGTACTTTTCGTGCCAAGAATATCGACCAATTACACACAAATACGCTCCAGGAAAAATAAATAGTGGACACAGAAAATTAAAAAAATTCTCTTCACTCCTCACTCTGTCATTTGTGTGAGTGTAAGTTCGGGTTACTTTTCACAAAAGTTAATAAGAAAAGGCAGAAATCATTTCCTTAACACATTGTACAACGGAATCCGTTTATTTCTTAGTTATAATAATTTCTCTCGAATTCTTCATGCTCATTCCGAGTGAGGAAAGCGTCTACGTAAATTCAACGGAAGGACATAAAGAGTTAATATCTACACACGTCCACGAGTTCTAAATATGCGAGTTAATGTCATTTGATGAATAGAAAGAAAAGCTATAACTATATGTCATAGCACACATTGAAAAATAAAAATTATTTATACCACACGTAAAACCCTTTCCTTGTCGACAATACAAAGTTGCAAGAAAATAAAAAAAAATCATAGGAATTTTGGACAAAATAATGTTTATCATTATATTAATGTTTGTGTCCTCTATAATGTATATATTTCATAGCATTTATTACAACACTGCCACTTAAGGTTAACGATTAATATTGGCTAGCCATCCATCTAACTCATACTTATCGAAAAGTAATTAGAGCAACTAAGATGAATATAACTAAGAAATAATTAAACAATTTCATCATAATCAACCAAATTCATGGTCTCGTCCTAATTTTCACATGGAGTCAATACACATGAAGAAAAGTCACTGTATTTGCTATCGTAAGATGAGTTCGTGTTACGAACCAAACGTACGTAAAGTGTTTATTTGTAGATTCTTATTCATCACGTACTTTATATTTATTTGTGCTCCTTGAGAATCGTGACATTTATTCCGTGTGCATAATTATTCTATGCTCATATAAACATTCATTGACTATGGACACACTGTGGGAGCTATGAGCTCCATGTAAATTGCATGTTCCTTGCAAGCTATGATCTCCATGTCAACTGCAAGTTCCATGACTTTAAATTACTGAACGCACTTTGTATATGTACGTTCCGTGCGCCGGCTATAGAAACGGCCGCGCTCAAGTCACATTATCCAGTACGCAGTCTCCAGTCGCCGCGTCGTGCGATACCCAGTCGGCTGACATAGTCTTACTATGCTCAACCCAGTCTCGACATTGTCTTCATCCAGAGCGTCGTGATGACACGCTGAAACCTGATCCAGTCTACCTACTGTGACGCTACCATTTATGGACACTCAACTTTAGCGCCTTCGGGCCACTATTCGCCTTCGGGCAACTTAGAGCCTTCGGGTAATTTAGCGCCTTAGGGCCACCATTCGCCTTCGGGCAGAACAATTCTTATCCAGTATTAATTAAGCCAGCACACGGCTCACATGCGCCGCGTCATAAGGCTCTGCAGACGAACACTGCGGCCGAACACTCCGCAGTCAATCCATTCATTGTATCCAGTATCCATTCTTAAATACACGGCCGACAAGCGTCGCGCTGTATCGCTTCACAATTCAGTATTCTGCAAGTCTTACTCCAGGGATCACCACGTGATGATACTCTGCGGATACGTCGCCATGTTACGCCACATCAAGTCATTTCGCTGGGTATAATACTTTCTCATCATTGAACGTATACATGTGTTTATGATGAACCTTTTGGAAAATCGATTTCCTATGAGAAATCACTCAACTGCTGTGCCATCAAATATATGGCATAGCGCTCGTAGCAAATCAACATTGAACACAATTGTTCACAATATTCTCTAGTTTCAGCCACTTGCTTATCAGCTACAAGGCCCAACTGGGGAAAACTCAACCACTCCGACGGAAGACCGCAGCAAGGCATCTGTAGGCAGCCGGGGCAAGGTTACGACAAGGAAGCTATTCCAACGACTAAATATCATTCCTCGTAAAGAGGACCACATCGAGAACTTGTTCTGATGTATTTAAAATCCTGCATTATTCTATGGTTTTTACCCAATTTCAATTAAACAACAGGTACGTTTTGTAAATGAATCTTTAGTAGATGACGGGGGGATGTTCTCAAAAACTTGAGTTCAATAGGCTTTTTGTTTTTTGTGCAGATCAGCTACGATCGCACCTCACTCTTGTTCATGTACCATATCGTAATTCTATTTAAATTGGGAAAGGGGTATTGAAGGGGATGTTACATAAACGATTGTTTATGTTCAAATATATTCAAACTCCGTAGAAAAAGTTATTCTCCGAGTGTTAGTTGCTCACAACAACTAATTTCAATTTTGCGAATCCAGGATCAATTTTGTAATTCTGCTTTTGTAAATTTAGGAAAATATATGTATATATGTTGTCTAATTGTAATAAATGTGCATCTGTGAATCTGAAGCATGTTTAACAAAGAATCATACTTCATCCTTAATCTTCATGATCGTTGAAACACACGAGTCCCCCCTATATCACTTCTGTGTTTACGACGAATGGTTATTCGTTCGTAACAGTAAGTTATTTACTAAAATTTGAATCGACCATAACAATTAGCTGAGTCAAAATAAACTTGGCCCTCATTCATAGTTGAAATAATTAATAATTTTTTTTTTTCTTCAATTACTGTGCAAGCACAGTGGAATAAAACTATACACTTAAATGAAATTAAAGTGATTATTCGTGCTGATGAGGATATTTACCCGACTGGCACATTGCTGAAAACATATTAATACTACATCACGAAAAATAGTACCTGAAAACCAAACAGAGAAAGGAAAACTAATAAAAAAAAATTAAAACCATGGTAAGGATAACATACCTTAAAGAGGCAGAAGCAAAAAATTTATGTGGTATAACGTACAAAATTAAAGTAATGGACGCAAAAAGTACGATAGTTTCGTAGGACTATCGAGTGTCAGAGAAGAGATAAAATACGAGAGAAATTTGAGAGTTGAGACGCATATGTGAGAGAGAAATAAAGCAGAGAAAGAGATAAAATTGCTTAGGATGGCTAGGAAGAAAGGGGAGAAAGGGGAGAACACATCCAATGAATAAATTACCTGCCAATTAAAAAGTCATAATTAAATTTTCCACATAATGGTTCTTTATTCAAGAGTATTTATAAACAACTGATAAAATTGAGAAAAATGAGAAAAAGTTTTTCACAGACCTTTTCAATGAAATAGATGTAAATCACATAATTCGTCTCACAATGCGTCTAAAATGTGGTGTAAGTTGATATAAATATTTGAAATATTGTTTCTTTTTATAAATTACACGACACCAAAACATACAACTGTATAGAAATGATCACATACACACTTAATTTCTTCGAGTGGAATACAAACAGACTCTTAAAAACGAATGAACTGAATTCCACTATTAAACGAATGGAATTCTTTATGGACTTAGTCATTCAAACCTTTTGATTCGAAATAATTTCTTGTATTACGGAGTTCTTCTCCGGCTCCCCAATGGATCTCGTGCTTATCGATAAGTTACTCACTCGCTTGGAGTAAATTCAGTCAATAGGAAGAAGATATGTTACGTTAAGGTTACGAGAAAATATTACGTTAAGGTCAATTTTTGTAACGCTTTTTTAATTCATTTTATTATGCATAAAATAAAATAAATATTATTTTCATGTGATCCACAAAGAAATAATATTTACTTTCTTTTATAAAATGGATTAAAATAGCGTTTCCATTAATATTTACAAAGATCCATCACACATTAGTGCTCCCGAACTTACCATGTGACTTACAGCTCTATTTGACTTTTAATCGCAGTCCATGCAATTTTCCTTCTCCAGCGTCGTAGCTTAAGTTCATTGGAAGCTTTACGATTTAAAAAAATGAATTCCTTTCTCCTTGTCTGTAGATGAGATTAGGATATATGATGCCTCCTTTTGTTATGCCGGGGATGCCATTCCTGACGCACTTCCCCAAGGCGGGTGATGAATAATGGTGAGAGAGAGAATGAAGGGAATGATAGACAGAGGAAACGGGAGTACCCCGAGAAAACCTACCGCGAACCCCGCTTCGTCCACCACCGCGAATTGTACTTCGAAATCGATACAGGGTTTGCACCAGTCACCAGAGGTGCAAGTCGAGTACGCTAGGCACTATGATCTTTTTCTGAATATTTCAATTTAATGCATTAAAATATGTACAAATTATAATTGAAATCACGAGGACAAAACGGAAATACGCCAAAGCATCCCTATCTTTGGCCAATACAGAGAATGACAACAAACGGAAGACGCTCGAAGATCGGAAATGCATTGATGTAGTTTCGAGCCTCTCAGTTAACTTTCTTTTTGGTTAAAAAATGTAACTCGAGGCTGGAGACAGTTTCACTATAAGTATAGAGCACTAGAAACTCTAATCAACATGCTATTTCAGTTCGCTTACTTGTAAAAATTCATTAATATTGAGTGGAATTCTCTCGTAATTAAAAGTGAAAGTAACGAAAATATTTACGCGTTAAGTCAATGCTGTCACATCCATGTGGACATTTTCTCTGTGATATGGATAATAAGTAGTAGACTTTTATAGTGACAAAATTCGTGAATTTACTTCTCAAATTGATATACTGAAACAATATTATGATACAATTAAAAAACGGCTCAATGGAGTTAGTGAGAAAAGAAAATGTACATAGTGTCCAATCCCAATGGCACGCAAAACAAAATGGATATAAAAATTATTCTTGGCACTTTCTAACTTATAACAAAATAATTCAACAAAATTTCAACACAATAATTCAGAGAGACAATGGTCAATTATAAAATTCCATGCAAATAACAATTGAGATTCCGAAATGCCTGAAATGAAACTGATATTAGTAATTAAAAGATCTGTATGTAAATCATTATTATTTACATTTCTCGTAAAATATTATATTACTAGCTGAATACCCGGCTTTGCACGGGTTAGGGAGAAACAATAATATAAATATACTACATAAATAAAAACAACAAATTATAAAGCACAATAATACACTACTTCATACAAATTTAAGAATCTTCTTTATTTAACACCTGTTTATAAACTACATTTTTTGTTTCATATCCAGGAGAAAGAATATATAAATTTTTAGGCGAACCTACTCTGGAGCAAGCAACATAAAGTTGCCCGTGTCTAAAACATGGCGATCTTAGATCAACACCACAAAACTTTAAAGACTGTCCCTGTGATTTATTAATGGTAATTGAAAAAGCTAGCCGGACTGGAAACTGTAATCTTTTAAAGTTGAAGGGAAGATCAGTTGGGATTAGAGGTATCCGTGGAATAAAAATTATTTCACCTTTTCCTTTTCCAGTTAAAATGACTGCCTGGATTATATTTTTCATTAATTTTGTCACACACAATCGTGTCCCATTGCAGAGTTTTGGTGGATCTAAATTTCGCAATAAAATGATTGGAGATCCTACTTTAAGTATAAGGCGATGTTGTGGCAATCCAGCTGGATCAAGTGAATTTAGGAATTCCGTTGGATAATTGACGGCTTCGTCAGCATCCACTACGGTATCAACCGATTTATATTCAATCACGTCTCCTGGCAGCATGGCTAGTATCTCCTTGTTAATTACATTAACATCATCGTTCTTAGGAGCAAGAATGGCTCTTTCTCGCAACCATTCTAAATTTTTATAATTTTGATTAACGTTAGGATAGACTGCTTGTATCATATCGCGGACAGTTTTCACCGATACACATAAATCTGATGACAATTTTATCATACCAGATGCTTCAATAACTAATCTATCTTCTCCAATCTCCAAAAGTTTATTTGCAAAATTTTGAGCATTCCCATCTCTTAAGAGGATTCGCATGTTTTGTTTAAGGCTAATTTCTTGGACATGATTCCATAGAACAGAATGTTTTAAACAGGCATAAATTTCATCGGCTGGAGTCGATTTTGGAATGACAGGCAGAGTTTGACGGAAGTCTCCACACAGGAGTACCAGAGCTCCTCCCATTAAACTGCAGTTTCCTCTAAGATCTTTAAGTGTTGCGTTGAGGGCCTCAAGAGATTTTTTATGAGCCATCGTACACTCATCCCATACTATCAATTTACATTCTATAAGAACTTGTGCCTGGCCGCTTGTTTTATTTATATGACATGTGGGATTTTCTTGTCGGGAAATATTAAGTGGCAACTTAAGGGCAGAGTGGGCTGTTCTTCCTCCTTCCATTAATGTCGCTGCAATACCTGAAGATGCAACGGCTAGAGCAATTTCTCCATGAACCCTGATTTCAGCGAGAACTAAATTAATTAAAAATGTTTTTCCCGTGCCACCAGCAGCATCAAGAAAAATGATTCCTCCTTCTTGTTTATCTACTTGATCCATTATTGTTTCGTACGCGAATTTCTGATCTTCATTAAGAAGTGGCTTTTTATCCGCGATGTATGCTTCTAAGTCTAAGACATTGTAGCTAGTTTCACGTATATAATCTGGATAAAATACACCCTCTTGATGTTGTACAGGTGCAAAAAGACCGAGTTCCACTAAAGTCTTGTTAACCATGGTGATACACTTTTCCTCCAAAATAATCAAAGTTTTATTAAAAATGTCGGAGTTAAACGTAATATCCAATGTAGGATTTTCACTTCGAACTTTAGCCAGTATATCCTCACTCATTGATTCTTTATATTTTTCCCATAATGTTTTTGGGTTAGATGGATTACAGGAGGTTATTATGATGGCAAACAAAATTCGGATTTGTCCTGGAAGAGAAATCAAACTGGCCTCTCGCAATGAGTCATCCCAGTGTTGATCTCCTTCTAGCAACCCTAAATTCTGGCAAGCTTCTCTGAATGTCTCACATATTTCTCCGTTTACCGTTCTTAATTCTGCAAATGAGCGAGGTCCTCTAATGGTATGTAGAAGCATTCTTAAAAAATAACATTCGGCGTTGTTAGGATGGACTGTGTAGACTCGGCCCAATGCGTCACATGAATAAATATTATGCTCAGGATCAAAGTTGCCCATTTTTCTTCTACAAAAGACTTTCCTTGATGTATTCCACGTATAATATCTCGGCAATTCTGAATACAATAGTGTTCTTGCAAAAGTATCCTGCTGGCATAGTTGGAAAAATGCTGTTAAAGTTGTGTTTGGCGGCTGATCAATCACTCTTGCGGCACTATCAGTTGAGAAGTATACTCGTTGACCGTTTTCTAAATGAATGCTAAGGTGAACCACAGTAGGATACCGTTCATGAATTGAAAATCCGAAGATTCGCCAAACAGCTTCGTTGCTACTGACGTATCTTCCCAACTGATAACGCTTTACTTCATTGTTGGTGTCTTCATTGCCTACACCAAAAACTGCCATATCAGAACCTTTATTAACATATTTGCAGATATACTTAATAGATTTGACACTATTGCAGTATTCTACGTTAATATGTGCGTTAAACATTTTTGATAATAATGGAGAATATGGTACAATCCAACTGTTATCCACGTCTATTTCCACGTTGCTTCGCGTCTTCAGTATTGCCGTAAAACCTCCATTTTCTGGAGCTCGCCGTCTATATAAAGGATAGCCGTCGTTTCCTGTTTGTGTATCTTTAATTAATTTTCGAGGATAGTTTTTGGTGCATTTCCCATCTTTCATACATGGCGAGTTCCGATTTATATTTCCACATGGTCCATGGATCATATTTTTAGTTACCACAGCGTATAAATCAGGATCTTCTTCTTGGTTAGGAAGTTCAGCAGATATAATAGCGTCGATTTCTGTTGGTTGAATCTTCCTTTTCAACCAAAATAAATTATGTGAATGTGGTAAACCTCGTTTCTGCCATTCAATGGTGTACATCCAGCATCTCACCTCTCCAAAGATGTGACCTTTTGTTATAATATTAATGAATTTTTGTTGCTTTTGTTTAAAAACTCTCGCAATTAAATCGTGGCGATCACTGGATGACTGACCGTTGATTAGCATTTCTTTAATCTCTGACCAAATCGGGTTGCAGGTAAACGTAATAAACAAATCTGGTCTCCCGTATGTCCTTACATAGGTCATTGCATCTTGTGTGTACTCATGCATGTGTCTAGGACTGCCCGTAAACGTCGCTGGCAAAATAACCAAAGTGCCCAGATTCTCAATATTTCCGTCATTTGCTACCGCATCTCTTAGGTGAATATATTGGTCCACTCTTAATTTTTTTTGATTCGAACGAATAAACTGAAGACGTTCACTTTCAATCTTTACATACATATCCACGATAAATTGATGGAATAATTGTCTGCAATTTATCACGTGGTTGTGTTTAGTACCTCGTATCATTAGACGGTAAGCATAATAATCCATAGCAGATACCTTTGCACTTGTTGGAATACCTGTTGTTGGATTAACTTGCCTCAGATTGAAATGATACCCATCTTCACCATAAGGAAATAAAATAGGATATTGTAGAGCATCATACGACCTGTGCGTTTCGCAAATTCGCTGCAATGATCCACTACGTAATTGAAGCACGATATCTCGCTTTTCAAATTCATTACCCGATATCACAACTGCAACTTCATCCACTACAGGAGCGTTGAAGCGCCGTTCATGCTCTCCTGCTGGTTTTCGATCTGCTTTTATAATAATTTTATATGCATCTGTGGGCATATGATCAATTGAAGTTTCAAACGTTTTTATGTAAATATTGTGTGCATGGAACATTTGTTGTAAATCAGATACAATCTCACGTCTTGTTCCTGAATTGTTGGCGCATCTTTGGTCGGTCTCAACTTGGTCGTTTCCAATAAAATATAATTGTAAAAATTTTGGTTGCTGATTAGGCAACGGCAACAACGATCCTGCTTTATGGTATATCTGCCCTTGTACTGTGAAAGTGGATTGAAATCCAGGCTGATTAATAACAGATGTGGCTCCAAATGAGGTCATTTGAAAACATGAGTTGTATTTTCGGATATTACTCAGAAAATGTCTTGACTGTGGTGTATCACCAGTTGTATATTTTAAGAGTTCTTGTGGTAATGGGTCCAGTTGGTTAAGTTTTAATTTACCATTATTGCAGCAAAGACCGGGAGGTTCTGATTTAAACTTTTTGGCTTGGCAATTGCGGCAAATTAAATCCATTTTTCCTATGTTGATACTGGCGTGATGTGCGTAATCTATGTGAGGGTCATAGAATAATGCTTCACACTGTAAATCGGAGTATTCATCAGTTCGTGAACGTCTCGTTCTATCTCTGATTTGTTGCAGCCTGACCTCTCGTTGTTGTTGTGGTTCAGAGGCTCTGGATGTTGCAGCTCGGTTTCGTAGATCATTAAGCCTGGCCTCACGTTGTTGTTGTGTTTCAGAGGCTCTGGTTTTTGCAGCCCTGTTTCTCATTTCTTGGAGTCTGGCTTCACGGTGTCCTGCTGTTTCTGAATTTCTAGATCTTGCAACTCTTTCACGTATCGTTGCTAATCTTTTATATCTTTCTTCATTACTTTCAATAGCTTTACGTTTTTTTGGAGGCATTGTTAAGCAATGATGTTCAATTGTTTTTGTTTATAATTCTAAATTACCAAGTGTCGGTTAAGTAAGAAAATTCTTTTGTTGTGTTTCTATGACAGCAAAAAAGTAAACAAATTACATACATACAAATACTCTCCTTTATATATAAGATAGGAAGATCAGTTTTGTGGGTGTTAGAGATTTATCGTTGAACAATATATGTTGAACGTATTATTGTTGAGCAACAATATATAAGAACTCCAAAATTGTTTAACGTATTTTACATCTACATAACCTCCACATAATGAGTCAATGTGGTTTAAAAAACTTTAGAAGGATTTAAGAGGATCCTTCGGTATTCTTTTGTATTATCTTTTCTAAGTGGATATGATTACTGTCGTTCTTTGACGAATTTGAACAAAAAATTACATATTTTACATTTATGCATAAGTTTGGATTTTACATTTATGCATAGCAGAAATCAAGAAAAAAACAACGAAAACACAATGAATTTATAAGTATATAGAGAACTATCATGTAAGGCAAGCAGGAAACTTTTACGAAGTTCTTACTTTAACAATCCTGTGCTTTCACGTGAATGTTTCTAGAAATTCCTGCTATTGATGAAAACTAAATCATTTAGTAAGCGAAAATTAGCAAGCAAAAAAATATTGTTTTTGAAGGAACAAAACGATATGATGACTGATTAGGTAGTTTTAATATGATTTGAATTTAATATATACTGAAGTCTCGGTAATTCGAAATTCTCAACAATTCGTATATCTTTCCTGGTCTCTTCTCTTTCCTATTGGTAGGTTAATTCTTTCACTTCAGTAACTCTTTACTTCATTAAATTCATTCGAAATTTTGATTTGTCCCGTGAGTTTCGAATCCGAGGTTTCAGTGAAAATCCAACCTTACTCCGTACGAAAGCTTTGATTCGGGGCATTGGAGTCAGAAGGGGTGAGTCGCAGCGGGTAACGTCTCTGACAGCTCCGGGATACTGAGCGCACACCAAGCGGATGCGGCGAGTCAAGCATAAAAATTGGGAAGTTCATCAGCGAAAACGAAGAAGAGAAATATCGCCGCTGGGAGAGGGGAGAAGTAATTCAATGAAAATGGGAATTAACGGAAATTAACGGGAAGTGGGATAGACCAGGAGTAGAGAAGGGTGGTAGACGAGTGGTGTGGGATATAATAAGGAGGCAGATGAACCTGATGCATGCGTCAGCGAACGTGCAGAATAAGGACAAGTATGAGAAAAGTCAAATGACAAATTTGCAGCCTAAAAGAAGCTTATGACAGAGTTACAGATAGTATACGGTAGAAACTAAAAACAAAGGAACAAGAAAAAGAATAAGATTATTAGTAACGACAAAAGAACCAAAATGGATCAAACCTAACTTTGTAATCGCTACCATCAGAATTAAATTAAACCAAGCATGAGAGGTATGTTTATTCAATATGGCGACCATCAACATCTTGTAGTAGAAATATCATACAATGAAAATACTTTTTTTCTTTAACGATGGTTAAAAATTACATCTTGGCAAGCATCAATTTGGGTAATTACCCATGAAACTCAAAAAGCGACGGTAAATTAAACTTCATTGTATACTAGACAGAGCAGAGATAATAGAAATAATTCCGGGAATATCATGAAAAACAATGTTGTCAAAGGTTGGGGGCAATTTAGGAGAATTTTCTGGTCCTCTGATAATACCTATTCAGTTTTTTTTATTGTACACATTTCTTTCTCATGTGAAATATTTACAGAAACTTATAGAAACTAAAAAACTTGACCAGCAATTATCTAAAACATAACGCTGGTCTGTGTCATTACAAAAAATAACACACAAGACAAAGAAGCTCTTTTAATTTGCAGACAATTTATGGAAATGTCAGACGTCATCATCAATTTTTAATTTATTTTTTTAAAAATCATAAATTCTTCCCCAGGGTTTCTACATACCATAAATACATTGTAATTGAGGAACAGGTGTCTAAGCTATTCTCCGCAGCAGATGAAATATTAATAAAAGTTTCGTTCGAAAGAAATTATTCGTTTTCTGGTTAAACAGTTTACGAGTAACTGAAAGTTATAAGCATAGCAGAAAAAATGAAAAAAGGTTTTCGAGACAGATATTCGCGCGTCTATATCAAGAGAACAGTCCAAAATTTTGGCGTACCGTCACATTTTTCGAAGGAGTCCTTGTAACTAAATGAGCGTCACGCAATTAGGAAACTTGAATAAGATAGAGCTAACAAGCTTCGGTGAAGAATTGGACTTCGCCTATACTTCTACCGGTTGGACTTGGCATTGTTTTACTTTTGAGAGGTCTACTTGGCAAGTAAATGATTTTTTTTTTTAATTGAGTTCATCTCAAAGAAAGAAATAATATCTGAATTGAAATATAATACTTTAACTTAATGATTAATTCAGTAGATAGATAAGATATTAATAATAATAATAATAAAATAAGTTTTGTCAAAAGGCAAAATATATTTACGTATTTAAAGTACTTTCACAAACCTAACTTGCATCAGAAGCTCTATTATGACAAGGAATCATCGATTAGTCACATCAATGAACCCCTAAAGCCCTCCCCAACCCCGGAGGGTACTCCAATGTTTTTAACAAAGCTCATCTGTTCCAATAATGATCTATCAGTTCCCCTTCTGCAGAACAATCCATATAAAT
Organism: Laupala kohalensis; assembly: GCA_002313205.1. Taxonomy (NCBI): domain Eukaryota; kingdom Metazoa; phylum Arthropoda; class Insecta; order Orthoptera; family Trigonidiidae; genus Laupala; species Laupala kohalensis. The sequence goes on along the minus strand of NNCF01126154.1, from coordinate 405,057 downwards.
TTCAACCAATATCTATCGTTTCTTTCTTTCAACCGTAACGATTAATGAAAACGAACCGATCATAGTACAATTTGCGACTACGTCGACGGCGAACGGAAGATCGAAAGAGGAAAGTGTGTTTCTGATCGGTAGACCCTGGGGGTGTCCAGCTTGTTACGTCTCCCCCCCCCCTGTTGATTACACTGCTGCGAAGCACTTCCACATCACGTGCTCTCGTCGCCCCGGGTAAAACCCTTTCCCCTACCCACGATCCTTCAAAGCCCTGTATTTTCGCGGTTTGTTTGTATGCATGTATTCGTTCGGCATATCGATGGGGAGACTACTCCAGGAAGTGTTCCATCGCCGTTTACTCCGCACGCTCTGGTGCTTTGGTTTTAAGAAGCCATGGTGAGAGTTGCAAATTGCAAGCCAGTTGATGTGCAAATGAGATGAGGGATGAATATGATGAGTGAATGTTGTGGTGGAATGATTTTCGCGGTGACGAAATGACTCTGATGCTGAGGAACCAGTTTTGATGTTTTCATTTTCCCAGAGTGTATAAAGTATATTTCGAATAAAGTGGCGCAGTACAAGAATGAGTAACGACATTATCCTGAAAAACGCGTCTTCTGTGTGAGCAGTGGGGGATCTCTGGGGGAGGGACTAAGGGGGTTATAGCCCCCCACCCCATTGGCCCTGAACTCTCAACACATACTGAAAAACTTTGCCACTTTAAACAATTAATAAATTTGATTGCTATTTAATATTGTCAATTGTTGATTATATATTTGATGAGTTGATGTATTTCACATAAAAGATAATATTTATAAAATTTGTGATGTACAACCATGATTTTCAAACATATATGAATCACAGATCCCTCCCCGGTTAGCCCCCCCGTACGGTCTAGATCCGCCACTATGCGTGAGTACTGACGTCCATGTGTCGATTAGAAAAGCATAATCTTTTCCCATGCAGTTAATACGTATTACATCTTTACACAATTTAAAAAAATGAAAGAATCTAATTAACGCAATTGGACAGGAGAAAAAGTAAAAGTAATTTTACGAACATTTCACGAGCGCATTCAGTACGTTACATAATTAATTCACAATGATTATTTATAGCTTACAATGTCATCGACGAACAATATTAACTGCATTGATTATATATTCATTCGTCACGCGGATCTTATCTGTACGCTTATCTATTGTACTAACATTCATACTATAATAAATTGAATAATAAATATATTGTCAAAAAAGTAGTTACAAACTGCATACGGCCATGTGGAGGACAATAAACTGACTTATTCTCCAGAAGCAAGCAAGGGACCGTCTCATCAGTTTTGAACAAGGACCATAAGGCAGAGGAGGATTTAACATTTAATGCTAATATATAAATCCGAAAGTGTGCCAGTCTGTTCACTACCTTTTCACGACTAAACCACTCAAGTTTTGTATAAAATTTGTATTATTACTAATTTGTAAAATTTGGATGCTGTACGTATGTTTTCAAAATCTAGTTAGGAAAATATTTTAATCTTACAATATAGATACATTTTATTTTTTCCTGAGAAAAAGAAGATTGGTCTACGAAAAATCCCGAGTACCGCCGGGTAATCAACAAGTTAAGTCATATGATGATAATAATAATAATAATAATAATGATAATCATTGGTCATATCAGCCGATAAAATACCCACTAAAATATAAAAAAAGAAAAACATTCGGAAAAAATACTTAAAATGCAGGTCGCAACAAAGCAACACAATGTATCGCTGGGATCGTGTCTCCACAAGATTGTGGGGAAGTGATCCAGGTTCCGGCGACGTATCCAGTGCTCTAATCCACATCGTCTCTCTTTTTATACCCCCTCACAGCCAATCCCTGAAGTTGTGCTCAGCACCCAGTCCTTCGCAGAGTCACCCTTCAAGGAGAGGAGGTAGGCTGCCTGCTGCGTGAGATGCGTGCGCGCGACAGATAGCTTTACCCCGGCGCGGCAGCGGGTGTCCGGATGTTTGCTGTCGAAACACAGACTCCCGAACGTATACGAGGAAAAGGAAGGGAGCTAGAAGCAGACTGAGCTTAGCCTCTCAGCTCCGCGGCAAACCGAAGAAACATAAGGAAAAAGGATGCACACACATTTTAGAATAGTTGTATAAAATAGTATAAACGAGATGAAAAGTTGACGAGTGAATTAACGTTTTATATGAAGTTACATGAAATCTTACATGAACAATCTTACATGAAAGTTCATATAACTTATATGAAATCATGCAACCGGTTAAATATAATTAGATATTTAAAAAAGGAAGATATCCCCGACTATGTAAGGTAATTCGTACGTACATAAACGTGAAACTTTATTTACATCAATTGTCAATAATGTATTAAATATAGGGAAGTCGGAATAACAAGATACAGGTAAATAGTGAAATATCTGTGAGCATTGAGACTGTTCACAGAGAACGCATTATTTCCCCACAACTCTCAAAAATTAATACTGTTGGAAGGTAGAGATGTATTGGATAACAATAATTTTAATAGTCACGAGTTACTTCTTGAATATTAAAATATATTTCACAAAAAAAAAATTACAGAGACCATTATAAATTACGAACGCAATTTATTATTTGCTTGTTTCTTATTTTCAATATCACAAACAGATGTATTGAGAAAAGGAATGGGTGTACAAGATTCTGCCATTCGAGTATCGATTTATTCACACCCTTCAAAATATATCTCACCACAGATGTTGAAGCGTCAACTTACACAGCGAAATTAGGCTAAATACACATCTGCGTTTTCCCCGCTCCGCTTGTGTAAAGACACACCTTGCGGAGTGGGCGTCAGCAGGCAGGAGTACGGGAACGTGAATAGGGGTGGAAAGAACAAGGTCACATCAGGACGATAACAAACATGCTTCGCACAGGTGTTGTACAGAGCATCCATGCTACTGCTCGCTAACTACATAACGCTTTTATTGTAAAACACATAGCTATAGGTAATGAAAATGTTTAAAGTAATAGTTATTGTTTACTGTGCAATAAACACCACGGCGACTATTTCCGTGTTTTATAAATAATAGAAATATAAACACTATACATAGATGCCAATACACAGTAATAGTTAAATATACTTATATAAGAAATAAATAACAACGAACGTCATTTTTACGGACGATTACGATATATATTGTGCTTGTTGTGAGTAATATGTTGCTACGTTCATGTTTCTCCTTACAATTTGTTATCACCTAACGACGACTCAAACCACGAGTCGTTACGTTCTGCATTTCAATAAGAACAATATATATTGGAATCGTCCGTAAAAAGGCTGTAAGTTGTAATTTATTTATTTATCATATATATATANTATATATATAATAGACGTTAATAGTAGAATACTTACATAATTATATCAATAATTTTTGTTTAAAAACAGACAATATTAAGTAATAATATACATTTTTAATTTACATCTTAAATAAGGCCAACTGTAGGACAATCTTTCATCTATGTTCAAAAATTGTAAATATCATATAATTTTGATAATTAAAAACATAACTCAATGCAAATTCTGAATATAACATACACCAGTACTTCACAAAAATAGTACACCATGGAACTCAAATTGAGGAACAAATATTCCAAATAATAAATGTAAAGCTTTAAAATATAGGTGTGAAAACGCGCATTCTCTCTTCTTAACTAAAACCACGACAAACATTTTCACAATTACATAACGAAAATCTCAAAGGACTAAAATACAAATAGAAGAATACACGAAGAAGTAAAAAAAGGCACGAAAATAAGAAAGCTTCAGAAAATTCTGAGAAGAAATGGGTAATTTATACTTGTCCCCAGCATTGTTATTTGGTGTCGCAAAATTTCTGAATACTCGTAAAAACATTTTATCAGCGATGTTTTCAAGGATGTATCATTTTAGTGAAATTACACTATAACTAAATTATTATACAATTGCGATTTGAAATGCATGAATTGTAAAATGTGTATTCAGGTATAAATCTGGACACTTACAGAATCAGTGAACTTATTTCAGAAAACTGAGAGTATTTATAAAGAAATGCAAATATTCTGAGTAAATATAAGAAAAGTGATGCTTCATTGCAGTTTTTCACACCAAATTTATTTTTGATTTAATTTGAAAAAAATATATATCAAAATAATTCATTATTTTAATTATACAATTGTACCAGTAAATAAAGTCAACATTCAATTAACCATTCATCATTATTTTCTGTAAAAGTGGATTAGCCCTCCAAGAGGAAAATCTTGAAATACGAACTCCACTAAAAAGAACGCGAAAAGTTTTCTTAAAGAACTGAGGAAGCAATAGAGCAAATACTCAGTGATAAATTAACTAAGTGTTGTAATAATTAACATGAACATTGATAATATTAATAATCATACCGTAGAAATTCAAGGAAATGAAATACAAGGAAAGCACCGTGAAAGAAGTCAGCCGTCGTCTTCCTCGCTTTTCTCAATATACCCAACTATTAACACTTGTGACCACAGCAGGTGAAAAGGTCGCGCAGGAAGCAGCGGAGATCTCTGCTCCGCTCCGCGCCCGCTAGATGTGTCTTCGCCCATAAGATAACACAGGTCGGCGGAAAAATCGCTCTGCTCCGCAGACGCAGATGTGTCTTTAGCTAGAAGAACACGTCTACTGATTTAAGCAATCTCGATATCTATAAGTGGTGGATCTATGGGGTAGGGGTGCAAAGGGGGCTAACGCCCCCCTCCCCTATTGGACCAGAACTCTTACCAAATAAAATTGAAGTTGATTAATGGAAAAATTTGTAAAAGTGTTATCCAGATTAATAATTGTTACAAGTTATAATTGTTATTAATAATACCAGATTAATAAAATTAGTAATATCATACTAATAAAACTAATAACACTATGTTCATAACTTCAATCAATAATTGTTATTGTTAATACCAGATTGTTAATTATTTATTTTATGCATTTCATTTAAGGTAATATTTTAAAATTTGTGTCGTAAAACTATAATTTTTAAACAAAAATAGTTCCCGGTTAGCCCCCACCCCTTGATTTCGATCACCAGCATAGATCCATCATTGATAACTATTAACTTATAACACTTTTATTCATAAACAAATCGATTTTAATGTTCATGACAACTTATGTTTCGATGAAGATAATAGCAGTGGTTTATCTATTTTATATTTAAGCAGACACTAATTTCAATTTTCCCTTCGATCTGCATTGGACAAAACGACTTCGCTACAAGATGAATTTTCAACATTAATTTAGAATCTACTCTCGCTTCTTATAAATTCACTAAAAATATTTAATAACGACATGTCTATGAGCATTGGCTGTTGACCTTTCGAATGAAGTGCTAGTTCGGTTCTATAGCTTATGAAATTTCCACTGATTCATTCTCCCTTCGTGTTGACGTTCGGGAGAAATGAGATTAAATCTTTTCTACTCAAAAGAGAAATAATCGTATTCTTTTTTCTGCAAATCTTCTCGAGAATGGCTCGGACAATTTTGATAAATCTACCCAAAAGACTACCCAATGATCTTACTTCTGAATACAATCGTTCTAGTACTTTTTTTTTAATTTTAGAAAATACGTATATCATGAATTCCAAATAATTAGACGACTTGAAGTTGTTTACATCGAAATAGCGTGAAATAGGCCACCTGTAGTCAATCAAAATATTAAGGATGGTATGATCTATTTACTGTATATCTTCTACAACCTAAATACGTAGAAACAAATAGATAAAGCTTTCAATTATCTCTTTAAACTCAGCAAAGGAAGAAATACCAATGAATGATATGGACGGAAATAGCAACGCATAATTACTAAAATTAACATAATTACTAAAATTGAAACATACGTTCTTTTCAACCGCATAAATCGTGACCCCGGAGTATAACTGGTAACTCACCGACTAGGTAACCTCAACATCAATGAATCGGTTTATCCTTTGGGTTTTCTATTTTTCAATTTGTTTTTGTCATTATGATGTTATCTCTGGAAATACACAGGAAATGTTTTTAATTCTTATGGTTTCTTGAAACAAATATGTTCATTTTGCTTCAGATATACGTAACCATCCACGGAAATATCCTTTCATAAAAATCCCGAATATGTATAAAGCTATTTCAACCAAACGTGGTACATAGATATTTTAACTGACTACAAGGCGAAAACCACTGTGGGAGTAAGACACCCTAGTACCCGTAGGGACGGGTGTAACATTAAAAATGATCGTAAACGACCGATATTAATATTGAATATATGGTTTTGAGGGCTGCTGAGAGAATTAATGTCACACCCACTGCTCCTTACGTCCATGATAATACCCCGTGGGTGAATTACCCATTAGAGGGTGAGAAGTAAAAATAACGAAAAACCCCCGATATGAGTTTTGACAACGTAGTTGTCCTAACCGCTAATAGTGACAACCCTTGTGCCGCGTCCACTATCAGTACACATGGTGCACAGTACACCACTATCATCCCGTAGGTAGTGGGTGGGAATAAGGGGACAAGGAAACATATAGAAAACAACCGATATTGGGGCTGAATATATCATTTTGGGGCATCTGAAACGAATACAGACATTCCCAATGTTAAGACCCCCCTTGTGCCCTTAAATGGCGGGTGAGAAAGGTAAAGAAAGGAAAAATAATTGCAAAGGATCGATTTGCGTCGGATTCATGGTTATCAGAGTTTAAGAGTTGAATAAATATACTACCAGTGTCGTTATGTTTCAGTTCAGATCACATGTAGGTACGCTACCCTAGTGCCATAATGCAAGTCTTGCGATCCATCTGGATTTTTTGTTTGTTCTAAACGTTACAGTTAAATGCAACCATCCTTGTCATCCTCGGATATTATAATTGCTACCTTTGAGAGTCCAACAACAGAAGTACTGTGTATAGAAGTAAGTCGTCGTCGATGATGTCACATTCAGTGCACATTCATCTCAGTCATCTCACCTTTCCGAACCCTTAGTTTTGGGGTGAGGTGAATAAAACTCATAATAGCGCGTGGTTTTCATTACGAATATGGACAGTACTCTGAAATTTAATAAAAAGAAATAATTGAAAACGCAACCATTAGAGAATAAGAAAAGGAAGGATGATCCATGCTGAATTCGTGCACCCGGACAACGTCGGGTTCAATCAGCAAGTACTTTATCATCATGTAATTTTGTAAATTAAATTTGCAGATATTCAACAAAAGTAGTCTCTCGTAAATGAATAAAAATCATAGATCATAGAATATACAATTAATTCTGTCGCAGATCGGACTATTGCGCAGAGCTGGATTTCTTGGTTGAGGTAATTATCGGAGCCGATGTTCACTCATCATGAGAATCCGTAGTACTGATTTCACCGTCGTAGCTGTTGCTATAAACTAAATGTTGACAGCTGACGACGTTAGCGACGTAACACTGGGTCGAGGCTCGTCTATTGAACCTTTCTCGAAGCTTCTTAATAAACTGACCCGTGTTCTCAAGTTTCTTAACAAATAGGCGACATACGCTTGCTGGTGCATGTGGCCCGTGAGTCTTCTAATGTTTACAATGTAGAGACTCTCTTGAGGACGGTGTGTATTATTCTGGTCTAGGATCTTGAATCTCTGATACTTCGTCTTGACGACGGCATAAACAACATGGCGTTTACTGCTTTGGCGTCGCAACATGCATCTCTTATGTGTTAATGCATGAGGGAGTTCATCATATACGTAGTACGGTACGTGTTTCGCCGTATATATAGTAAGGTACGTCTACATTATTATAAAAAACACTTAATAACGCCTCGTTTTGTTTTTTATTATCTCATTTTATAACATCTTACCTAGAAATTAGGAGTCAGCGTGGCTCAGTGGGTAGAGCACTAAGCTGCTGACTGGATGGCTGGGGTTCAAACCCCGGTGAGGTGGTGATTTTCATTACACCTCAACATCCAGACTGGCTCCCAGGCCTACTCAGCCTGCTATCAAATGAGTACCAGGATCTATCCTGGGACCCAAAAGCCGGCCGGAGCGAGATGCTGACCACATCTCCTCCTTCTTCTAGTGCCGGGGTCAAGAAAATCGCGGAGCTCTACCCTCCACGACGGCCAAGGCCCGCAAAGGGCTGTAGTGCCATGGTAATAATAATATTACCTAGAAATTACAACAATATTTGTGCGAAAAGAAATAAAATATTTGATGGGAATGATTTGTCGTGAATGCATACCTGCACAAATGTAAAACATCACTACAGAAAAGTAAATTCGATCAAAATACCGAATAAATATTTTTACATACACAAAAAAAGAGAAAACATTTTATTACGTCTGGAAAAGCGAAAGAAATCTATACGAGTGTCATTATCAAATAAATGAAAGACCAGAGACCCGGAGAAGAGAAATGAAAAGCAGGACGCGAATTAGCAGAGTAGAAATTCTCCTCTAATAAGATCGGAGATCGATTGAAAGATGACTACGAGATGACTTAATAACGTCAGAATACCCCAAAGGTATTTGTTCTTTTTCCGATGGAGCAACAGAGATGATTAGATCGGATATGCGGTTGAAGATGTTCGCATCTGTGTGAGTGAACGTAAAATCGGATATTCATAGGGAAAAAAGTACTAATCTGATGAAGTTCGTGATTTAATGTCTGTTTCAAGAGAGCAAGTTTCCAAAGGGACTTAATCTTCAAATTTTAGGTGAAGAACGTAATACCCGTATTTATTATGATTAATAAAAATTAATCAAAAGATCAAAAGTCTAATTACAAACAAGAGACACCGTATAAAGAGCGCCGTCTGTAACGAAGTTAATAAATCAGATAAAAAAATATAAATTTCTGAAGACGATTAAGGTATGAATTAATTTATAGTATTGGTATCAATTAATTTATAGTATATACACGGTCTTCTATTTCGTTTCAATAATACCTAAAGAAATTGATTATTAAAACTATCTATATCCTCTTGTGTTATCAATCCCAGAGTTTGTGTAACACGACTTCATAACACCTTTCTTCGAGATATTGTTAAGATATTTACGCTTAATGATTTACACATACTTTTCCCAGATTACGTAATTCTTATGCATTAACATTCATAATTTATAATCAATTTAAAGATGTATTATAAAACAAGAAAACATGTGTAAATACAATAATTGCAATTGATATCTTCGTGATTAAGCGATAACGTAAATTTCTCCAATATCCAAAGAATTGTATCTGCTGAACAAAAATCAATAAAACGCTTACTTACCACAATTACTAACGAATATTTCGCATAAGTTAATTAAAAAGCAGTATACTGACAAGCGATTTCAATAAATGACCCAAGTATGATGCAATACACACAAACGACACATAAAAAGCAAATATGTATATATTCTCAGGAGATTTTAAGATGTATTATTTCGTTTCTTACGAATAGAGTTTACTGAAATGTTCATGCTTTCCACAATTTTTGTGGTGTTTTAAGAATGAACAGCAATATCCAAGGAAACAAAAAAAGTAAAATTAATTCGCGAAAAACACAATTCTGCACAAAACAGAACACAGTCCACAGGTAATACAGGTGCTGGGGTCAGACAGGTGTCTGTGGTGGCACTGAACCGCTTTGTTGAGCGTCGAACGGGTGTCCTGTGTTAAGCTAAATATACATCTGCGTTTTGGACGCGGAGCGGAGCGCTTTTTTCCGCCGACTTGAGTTATCTTATGGGCAAAGACACATCTAGTGGGCGCGGAGCGGAGATCTCCACTGCTCCCTGCGCGACCTTGTCGCCTGCTGAGATCACACGTGTTAATAGATGAGTATATTGAGAGAAGCGGGGAAGACGGAGGGTGATTTCTTTCACGACGCTTCCCTTGAATTTCATTTCCTTCAATTTCTAGGAAGGGAGTATTAACTATATTAATATTGTTTATATTAATTATTGCAACAAAGTTATATCACTAAGTATTTGTTCCAGTGCTTCCTCAATTCTTTATAAAAGAAACTTTTCGCGTCCTTTTTAGTGGAGTTCGTTTTTCGGAAGCTTTCTAATTTTCATATTTTACTATTTTTGACTTCTTCTTGTATTCTTTTGTTTGTATTTTAATCTTTTGAGATTTTTGTTACGTAATTAATAAAACTTTTGGCGTGGTTTTGGTTAAAAAGAGAGAAATGCGCATTTTCACATCTACATTTTAAAGCTTTACATTTCAATTATTTGTAATATTTGTTCCTCAATCTGTGTTCTATGTCGTATGAATCCGCCTCTGCCTTAGGGCCCTTGATCGGAATTGATGGGATGGTCCCTTGCTTGCTTCCGGAGAGTAAATTAGTTTTTTTTCCTCCACGTGGTCATACGCAGTTTGTACTGTTTTTTGACAATAAATTTATTTAAATTTATTTACTATTTTTGTCAAGTTCTTGTGAATCTTTGTGTCATATTGTGAATTTGTATTGTGTTGTGTTTTTGATTGTCCGTGTATTTGAAACGAACTAAACAAGACTTCCTAAAAATCTAATAGAAACTTCTCGAGCAGGGAAATTTTAAAATATAGGGTAATTTTGTCTGTACTGTTCGCTTTTAGTTATCAAAATTATGTGATTTTTTTCTTCAAAATTATATGATATTTGTGTTCAAAATTATAAAATTTTTGAACGTAGATGAAATATTGTCCTACAGTTGGCCTTATTTAAAAATTTAAATTACTACTTAAAATTAAATGTTTTACAAGAAAAAAAAATTGAGTCAATCATGTTAAGTATTTTGGAAGGTAGTTATGTATCAATAATTATTAATAATTACATGGTAAGAGTATATATGATAAATAAATACATTACAACTTACGACCTTATTACGGATGATTACAACATATATTGTTCTTAGTAAAATGCACAACGACTCGTGGTTTGAGTCGCTGTTTGGTGGTAACACATTGTAACAATAAACATGAACGTAGCAACATATTTAAGTAAGCGTCCGTAAAAAGATCCAACGTTGCTATTTATTTCGTATGTCAGTATATTTCACTATTACTGTTATATTGTCATCTGTGTATTTTAGGTCTATTTCTATTATTTAAAAAAAATACAAAAATAGTCACTGTTGTGTTCATTGCACAGTAAAAAATAAATATTACTTTAAACATTCTCATAACATATAGAAATTTGTTTTACAATAAAAGCGTTCTGTAGTTAGCGTGCAGATGCATGGATGCTCTGTACAAGACCTGCGCGAAGCATGTCTGTTTTCGTCCTGAAGTGACCTTAATCCTTACACTCCTACTCACGTTCCCCTTACTCCTGTCCGCTGACGCTCCGTTAGGTGTGTCTTTTCACAAGAGGAGCGGAGGAAATGCAGATGTGTCTTTAGCTTTAGGGGGTCCAAAACACGAGGAAGGCAGGTTGACGAGAGAATGGGAAATTTTTGTTAGGGAGAACGGCAGATGCTGACAGACGAAGTCTGGAGACCACATTTTGTTTCAAGGCGTGGAGGAAATCCTGATTCAATGTTTCTCAACAAAGCTTTAAAAAAGCACCACGCACCCATTGTGGTGAGTCAAAATTATTGCGATAGATATTCTGCAGTAAAAAACCAGCTTCATTTAATTTTGTATATAAACTCTTTTGGAAGGTAGTTGGAAAGAACCATCACTGAATATTCGACCTCTGTATCATGAGAATTGCCCGCGTTTCCACTCGACTAAAAAAGACACGAGTTAATGCAGAACAAGGAATTGGTTCCAACGACATAGTTACCCGAAACTTTTGTGGTTAAGAACTGTAAAATTATTTTCGCACACGAAAGTTGAAAAATTGGAATAAATTCACTCACAAATAGTATGGAGTCTGTGGTCGTTTAACGTTTACATAAAAGAGGTTCAAAATTAATTGCATTAACCAGTACGTGGTTATAAAGGTAAATATAATAAAATAACCACCTTCGAAAATGAAACTAAATGATTTTATGATAGATATTTATTAAAAAATATTGAGAACTTATTGAGATTAGTTGACATTTCTGAAAGTCATAATTAAATAAAACATTTCGAATATTAGCATTCAAAACTATTAAATTCATGAAGGTATTTTCATGAAATGTTTCAGATTTGATTTGTAAGATGCGTTTCACTAAATAATGGTTGAGAGAATGAGCCTTTATAATTTTTTTAAAATCCAGTGCAATGTTTTTCCATCTACAGCAATAATTTAATACAAGTTGATTTCCAGTACGGACTCCTTGACTGAACCCACACCCCAATTCTACTCCAAGCTAACTGGAAGCCGTAGGTAAACTTTTCAAGGCAACTATTGGCGAATCATTCTCAGGAGAACTTTGGAGTTAGTGGGTCTGTATGGTGTCGAGGAGCTGGTAATTGTGATGATACCATGATTATAGTTTTTAACATGGCAAATAGACATTGTGTGCCAACGGAAAATCTGCATTGGCCAACTAGGTGTCCATGTGAGTGGGAAGCATGGGCGACAAGGCAACGGAGAATTTAAAGACCTAAATTCGGTACCATAAAATTTAAATTGCTACCTTAGGAACTTCCAAGGTGTTTTAAGGCACAAACAAATCTGTATTTTTGTAATTATGTATTTTTGCTTGTATAAATTTTTTAAATTACTACTTCATTAATGTAATTATGTATTTTTACCATGTCTCAATTTTATCTTTATTGTTCATTAATTTACGTAATGTTATAAATTTGATGAGTGATAGTTATCTGTTGAGAATTTTCTTCAACTAGTCCTCTGATTTTTATATTTATTCGTTTATTTATCCAAAATTCATTCACAGTCCGCCCCCTCTCCAAAGTGGATTATTTATGGAGTTCTACCACCTCTACAAACTACGAACTGAATTCTCGGGTAAACGACATTCCAACTAAATTCGTAATATGTAAACTTCGGAGACTATTCGTATTGTACAAAACCATTGCTCTCCATTCATCTGCTCCAGCTGCAGTGCAAAACAACGTCGAGGACGTGGAGGGCAGAGAGCGTGGCACGAATAACCGCAAGAGCATGCAACGGTAAAGGAAACGTCTCCTTTGTCTTCCTCCTCCATCGACACACCCTTCCCATTCTCGTTTCGACACAGCAGTCAACGCTCTCCTCGTTCCTTGTCTTTCCACATTCTTCTAACTATCCAGTGATATCCAGTCGATCTAGCTTTAGAGGCTATCAATCGGAACACCTAGCTGTCATGGTGGCGAACGTGTTCATTAATACCATCGCATGATTACTCATTCCGGGGTTCCTGTTAGCCGATCTGTGTTTGTGCATTAGGTTATTTGCGGTACTATGTACAGAGAAGGGTGATATTGTATGTGTATGGGAAGGGGAGAAACTAGGCGCGCCTCACTCTCGGCTAAGCCATTATTGACTTTAATCAATCAATAAAACGGCAAGCACAGCATTTTGTGACGAAATTTTGAGGGTGTTTAATACACAAATTATAAAACATTGTTGCAACGTGTAAATCTTTATTCAATGATGAACATTTTTTATGAATAACAATACATTACTTATAATAATTATATTTATTTGAACGCTAGAAATGGATTTTTCAACTCTCAACTCCCAATGGCAGTACATTGTATTAATAATGCACTCGTAAACGTAAATACGAAGTTAAGGGAATTTAAATTTGTCATGTTAACTGAATGGTGCTGCACTTAGCTGAATCAGTGAATGTACATCCATTTGTGTGATGGATGCGATGATCTTCTCATTCTAATTCGACTACAATCTCAGGCAATATGAAAGAAACTATTTGTGGTTTCAACAAGGCTTGTACGATAGCAGATGATTGGATCCTTAAACTAACAAAGGAATAAGACATATCAAGAGATTGATGGTCAAGTGAACCACCCGGTGTGTAACCATAAATGAGGTTAAGAAACTTAGTTACAATAACCAGCTTGTCGTTAAATAGGCATGTCATTAAATAGTCAAAGAACCGATCACGTCAACACTTCGTAAGACTCGACGAAAAGAATATATTTAAAAAGAATAGTATTCTGCAAAACGATTCACAGCGCTAATTTATTTAATTAGTGGAGCACCCGCGGTTTAAATCGCGTAAATTTGTGATTTTCCACAAATATTCTCTCTCATAATGCCATTGATCACTAATACAAACGTTATTCATTGCTTTGTAACGGTTCAGTTGGTGTATAATTTAAGTACATTGGTATCTCTAATAGTTTTCCCCCTCCGTTTCGATAAAAAATTACTTCACCAGGCGACTTATACGAAAAACATTTCTTATACGAAAAACATAGGAACTCACAACACACAAAAACTAAAATACTGAAAGATTGAAACGAAATGTTCATTCCTTAATATTCTTTAAGGTTGGAAGGATCTAAGTTAAGCTTAATTTTGATATGATATCAGAGGTTGGAGTAATAAAGTAAATTCCAAAATGGAGCAGTTACTGTTTTATAAAAAGGATACAGTGGAATTTTCTCTCCTCAAAGCGGACACTTATCCAATCCCCATTATTTTATCCTACGGTGACCTCAACTTCCAAAAAGCGGACCCTTCTCAATAGTGGACAAATTTTAAGGTCCCATAAGTGTCTGTCATAATAATAATAATAATTTATTAGACTGCTAGTGAGCAATGCTCGGTGGCAGATAGAAAAGAATACATACATAATACAACAATACGAGTCTAAAAACCAAAACATCAATATCCATAAAATACACACACAAACCGATTAAGATGCTTAGAAAATGACTAAACATGGTTACAATGAGAAAGAAATTAGATTTAAAAATTAATTATCTACATGAGGCTCATATGTGTGTATATTCACATACATACACAAACACATTTTCGCTTACAAACAGTTACAGAAACACACTATAGAGACACTATAGACACAAAACTATAGAGAAGTTTCAGTGTACAAATCCTATTTTAGAAGCGGCGGTGGACCATGTTGTTCCACATACTTCCGGAGGGAAAAATATAGTGGGATGGAGGAAGAAGGGAGAGATAATATTTCGAGAAGGTTGGAAATTAGCCCTTGAAACTTAATAAGCAAAGGTAGGAACGAACCGAGTGTCTGCCATCGTGGTGAGGATTGTTTGCTGTTTCGACTTCTAAATAATTCTTCTTTGGTTGGTGAGGTTTTGGCTGCCTAATTCATATTTAATCAACACAACGCCTTTTTCATTGAATGGAAAAATACATTCAAAGTTCACAAGGTCAGAATTTCACGGCAAAACATTTTTTCGAGTGATAGAAAATTCTCGCTTAAAAACTTAGAAAACCATTAATTGTGAGCGCCATGGTTCATCATGAAGAAAAACGTTTTTAAACATTGGAATCCTTCACTCGTCTTTCGAAGCAGTGCGCCTCTTTCAGTGTTGCCAACAAAAGTTAATCGAATCTAGTTAGATGGCCTTCGAAATCTCGAAATTTGCGAAAAAAATCTCCAACTCAATTACCTAAGAATTAATGAGGAGAGGCACTCCCGACGGGTCGTAAGAGGTCGCCGACAAGGCGAACGGAGATGAGAGCATATAATGGATTCCCCGCTTTACCTCTCAAGTTGCTTGATGCGCGTGGAGACATTTTAGTCCAGCGAAATGCAAGCTAAATTAATTTTCCAGAAATAGTTTTCCTTACAAAATCAACACAATTATCTGTAACTCAAAAGAAACAACATTATTTGTGTGTGTGTGAATTAAAGTAGTTTTGAATGATTAACCGCTTTACACAAACAAGGCATTATGTGATTCCTCTTTTTCTTATTACTTCTCTGACATTGAGAAACATGCATAAAGTACCTGGGATTCTAGACGACAATTCATAAATATAAGAACCTAAATCCAAAAAATAGATTTGTCCTAGGTATTCAACTTATTAATAAAAACGCCAGAACTCTTTGGGTGAGAGAAAATAATTTAAGGTGCATATGGATTAAAAAATAGCAGGGTTTAAAATTATTTACTTTTAAAAATTATGGAGAGTCAACAGTTACGTAATTTATTAGAAATTACGCAAGAGCGATTGCATTCCGCTAGTCTCTAAAACGAAAGTTTCTACGAAACACAAGATTCTATATCATTATCACAAGGTGCGCAATGAGTATACGACGAGCAACAGTCTCTGAGGGAACAAGTGAACTCCTTTAAACTTGCAACTCTCATTAGAGCGTATATCATGCGTCGTGCAAATAGAAGGGCAACTTCGAATAGATCCAAAGAAACATTATACATCGAAAGCATCAAAGGTACCTGGATACTTCGCACAAAGAGCGCGGCCGTGTATTCTCCTCACTGTCAGTTTCATCAATGAACCTACCAACATCCAACCAAACACTCCGTAACTGCGCTCTCTACGCCTAGATTCTCCCAAGTCTATCCTATCGCTTAGAAGGGCTGTCTCATCAACGTCCCAGCTCACGCCAGCAAAGCCGCCCCTCCCTCCACAGCCGCTGCGCGTAAACAACGCAATTGCGAGGCATGAACAGGAAGAGAGTATAGGGTTGGGGGTGGTGTACAAGCCGGCGACGGCAGCGGCGACGAGAAGACGGTGGCGTACGCTGAAGGAGAGAGACTACAACCGACGCCACACACAATGGGCCGCTGCTCGACACACTACCTCAAAGATTTTCGTAATTAATTTATATCCCGTACGCATGTTAATTTATGTTCTCCACTATACATCTTCGTTTGACAATAAAATACAAAATGTACGAGGCTACCTATAGGATGCTGTCAGATATCGGAAACAAGATTTTGCAGTTTCGTCACAAAAGAGCTTCACAATGAGGCAGCACAAATTTTAGATAAAAATTAAAAATGATACCTTTTCTTTTGATTTTTCAAAAACAATGTAAAACAGAAACATGAGTGAAAATCTTTTTGGACATTTTCTAATCAAGGAGTGAAAAATTAGAAAATATTTAATGATATTACTACTGTATTTTTCGAATATATTTTAAGTTACTGTGGCTTTTCACAATGTTATATGCACGATAAAGGAGAATACACCCGCACAATAGGTCACTAGCTCGACACACTGTTCTATGGATCGACTCAAAAGATTTTTCCATTTAATTTATAGGTCAAATGTGTGTGTGCTTCTCTATAATCTTCGTTTAAAGATACGACACAAATGTCATCCTATAAATGAAAAAGCAAGTTGTCAGATTTCTGGAATAAGTTTCATGCAGTTTAGTCATTTAATAGTTCACAATGAGGAAAAAATTTAATCGGGTAACTTTACTCATTTAAAGGATTTTTAACAATGTAACGTGGGAATAGGAGTAAATGTCTTTTTTGATATTTTTTATGGAGAATCAGAGGGCGAAAAATTAGAAAATAAATAATGTTAGTACTTAAATGAAATTAATTGCACGCGTGGACTGGGTAGGGAATCGGAAGAACACGCAATGTGGGACTGTCAATGATATGGAAAAGAACGGTATCTGCAAGCCATAAAATGCAACATAATGATATTTCTTTTTACCTTGAAGAGCTGATACAAGGCACAAAATGTACGAAGAACTGGAACAATATGTGCAAGAAATTGGAAGCATAAGACTCGCGATAAGATAAAAGTGACCACCACCACGAGATAATGCGATACCAACTGTGATGGACACCAACTCAACCACTTTAATGTGACGAAACACAATACGGAGAAGACACGGAAGAGACAGTATTTATTAATTACAATAACACATTATAAACATTCAATAATTATTGCTTCCATTAACTCATTATTCCTCAGTCTTAACAGCCTTGTCTATGACCGTGTCACAATCGTGCCATAACAGTGTCACAAGGCTCGCTCTTCCGTTTCCTCTTCTGTATTTTCGATCCCTGTATTATACCTCTTCGCTCTTCTGTAAGAAGGTGCACACACATCTACCACACTGCCAAGTTAGCATTGCTTGATTATCTGCCATTACATCCTAATTTCTACATATTTATATATTAAATTCCACCAAAATACACATTGCTTAAATTTTTAACCCCCTTTTTGTCCCAATTAATTTACCATTATCCGTAAGTTTCCATACCCCTTCCTTCTCCACATTTTTAACAAATGGTCCTTGCTCTTCTCCATATAATTCAAATTCTCACAAAATATGATGTGCATTCTCCTCTCCTTGGGTGCAAATATACTTTGCTCATTTCACTTTATGTATCGGTTTCAAATACTCCCCAAAATTAACATCCAAATAAAAAATTCAATAAATATCAATCAAGCTGGAATCATTTCCTCCCCCTTTTAACCCGTCTGTTAGATTAAGCATGTATTAAATAATAACAAATTTATTATCAAAAAAGCAGTACAAACTGCGTTTGACCACGTGGAGGACAATAAACTAATATACTCTCCGGAAACGAGCTAGAGACCATCCCATCAATTCTAATCAAAAGCCATAAGGCAGAACCGGATTGAAAATTTTAGCAAACTCCTAGATCCATCCGTTTTTCCTTTGTCCCAACTAATTTGCCTGTACATTTCTTCCCAACAAGTACTTCCTCTCATTGAGAACTATTGTACGTTCCTTCCGCAATATGGAACAAAATGTTATTTTTTGGAATATATAGGTCTACTGGCAAAACCCCATTAATAATTTCCAAAGCCACTGTCGATACCGTTCTATATGCACGCGTTAATTTCAAAAGACCCATTCGTTGCACAGCCATCACTTCCGTTCTATTTGTTGAATTAGTATTCTGTGTCCCGAAACACGCGCTCCATACAATAACACTGGCCTAACTATACGGCCTTTATATACGATTATGACTCCTTTATTTCCACTATTATATTTTGTCACCAAGAAAATCCCTGGATTGATCCAGTTACAGACCGGGCACAAACAGAAGTGCAAAAAAAAAAGATATATTTTAACTGGCCGTATGCACCAGCAATACATATTATAATGAAATGTTTTTCATTTGTCAACACGGAATAAAGTTTCTTGAGGAAAATGTCGCTTAAATGTCGATATCGATTATACTTGATTTATTCGCATTAATTCGTAGAGAGTTGGTGTTAGTGATTCTTTCCTCATGGGGGTAAATACAAGTCCCTCCATACACTTAATTTTTTTTTTATTGAACTATGAATGGTATTTATTTTAATCTTTGTTTACGAGTTAAACCCTTTTGCAATATAAAATCATAAATTGTATTCTGTAGCAAAATGAATAGTTTTTGACAGAATAAATGAAGCACAATAATTCGTATTTTGAAGCTTACGTACATCTTTTCGAAGAATAAAAAGATAAATTTAACATTATTATGTATGTCGATCAGAAATTAAATATAGTTCGAACATAAGTATTAAACATCTAAATAAATCATTACAAAGTTTATTTACAATGCTACAGGGCTTTTCAATGTGGTCGCCATATAGGTATGGATACTTACTGAAAACAGGAACACGTTTCTCAAAATCGCTATTGTACTCTTCTGCCGCCAATGATTTGAGCCTGCTTCTTTGCGTCCTTGTAACTGTTTCTTTAAGTCTCAAATAATTTGCGAACTGTTTTGCACGAAAAAAAATCCTTTAACTTTGTGAACAGGTGGCAATCGCTTAGTTTCAGATCAAGACTGTAAGGGGGATGTCCAAAAAATTCCCACTTCAAACGTCCAAGTTCCTGCTGTGTTTCTGCAGACGCATGGGCCGGACGTTGTCGAGGAAGGCACGTCAAAGTCGTTGTAGAGTCTCACAATAGGCTGTTGAGTTTATTGTTTCCCTTCTAAGTATGAATTCCATATGGATAAAAACTTTGTCGGAAGAAGAATACAAGGGCGGAATGGAGAAATTTGTTCCTCGTTACAGTGAGTGCCTCGACCGCTAAGGCGACTACAATAAAAAATAGATGGACACATGCCATTGTAAATAAAGGTTTGAAATGATATCTTCAGTTGTTCATTGCACATGTCTAATAGTTTTTTACTTTCTGGATGAATTTCCAGAAGTGCTGAATACGGAAAATTTTCTGCCAAACCTGTGATACTTTCAAACATAGAAATCTCTTAGATTGCGGTGAACCTCACCGCCAGGTAACAGATTAATCATGTTACGTCGAATGAAAATGGGAGACGGGACCGGGGTTCGAACCCCGGTCAAGGTCCCGGGTTCGAACCCCGGTCCCGTCTCCCATTTTCATTCGACGTAACATGATTCATCTGATACTTTCAAAATTAATTTAAAAAAAAACAATCAAGATTCTCTCCTTTTTCCATCGCACGTGCACTTTATGTTTACGAGAATGATATTTCGTACAAACATAATAAATTCTCGAATAACACGTGTTATAATATAATCAGAATCCTAGAGGTATCACTCGTATTCACATTCATTCTTCTCTCGACCTTTTTTTTGTGGTAAACCTGAACAAAAAACAAATTATAAATTTAAATCGGAGCGACCGAGATCTTCTGTAACGAAAATAACATACCAAACAATTTCAGTAATTTGGTGGCTTCCGTATTTTGTTTTAATTTGAGAGGTTGCTTCATATTGCATATATTGCTTCCGTGTACCCTACATGTGGAGAAGATTAGAGATAACTTTCAGTCAGGTGAAAATGGCGACGAGTCGGGAATCGAACCCGCGACATCTGCTTTGATCGCAGGAGTGTTAACTACTACATCACCCGGTCGCCTTCCACAACTATACACCATATCCACCCGGACCTAAATGGTGTACAGTTGTGGAAGACGAACGGGTGGTGTAGTGGTTAACGCCCCTGCGATCAAAGCAGATGTCGCGGGTTCGATTCCCGGCTCGTTGCTGTATTCACCTGACCGAAAGTTATCATATTGCTTCATATTGTTTATTTCCGTTATTCATGTCAGTAAAAAAATTTTTATTCAATTCTTCATATTATTATCAATTGAGATAGAGTTAGATAGCTACATACTCTTTTTATTAATTGCCTCTCCGGACATTCAAACTCGTACACGACCAATGAGACATCACAACGCGACTTCTCTGCAACTCTCCAACTCGACGGCTTCACCGAATATAGCGGAAGAGAGGCATTCACGAAGACGAGAAGGTAATATTCAAAGATGCGATTTCGCAGCGGGTACGGGAATCAGATTTCAAACCCTCATGCCACATCTCACAGGGCTCTGACATAGGAGCCGACTTCTCGGGGCAACTAATTTAGTAGTGGGGAGGCGAGGAGTGCATGCTTTCCACAAATCCAATAAGATTGAACGCAAGGAGAAGAGGTGGAAGAGACTCCAGAAAGAGCTAAAGCATGGCGGGACGAAGTTGTCGAAGGAGCAGAAGAGAACGTATGGACGAACAGATTCTCGTCGCATTGTATTCTTAATTTTTCAGATCTCTCATCATTTCGTTCCAGAGGTTCTCACTTAAAGAACAGAAACCACACCATTTTCATATTATTTTTTTTTACTTTCTCATATATTTATTTATTTTATGCCTTTTGACGAGGTTCAGGCCATGAGGCCAGCTCTTCCACCTAACCGTTGGACTTGAGTAGAAGGAGAGATCTTGGGTTGCCAGAACCTTATGGTACCGAACTGACATTTGTCTGTAGTAGGTGAGGGAAACCCCAAATGAAAACATTACCTAGTTCGGCCGAGCAGGGTTTGATCTCTACCGTTCAGCGAGATCGTGGAAGCGAAGACGCTACCACTAGACCACCACTTTTAGGATATTCATAAGACGCTAATATTTACGATATTTATTATGTCACTATATGTTTCAGTATCAAGTTCATCTAACGACTTTGAGTATGAATAGAGCACTGGAAGACGGCCAAAATATAGAGGACCACGTCAGAAATGACCCTTTCCCTATAGAATTTTTTCTCACTCTATGCTGCAGACGGAGAAACGTATATGAGAATGTATGTGCAATAGTTTTGCACCACTAGTTATTCATGTCATAGGTGGCAGCGACAGATTCGTAATATCTCCCCCTGGGTGTAGCGTTTCTATTTTTATCCACATCATATTCATGTAAATACGCTTACTCCTGGGAATGACAAAAGACAAAGATATACTCAATATATTTATGTACTTAAGAATCAGTAACTACTTGTAAGTATACGATACGTCTCTTTGTCAAAAAAGTTACTTCTCGAACACATATTGTAGAAAAAAAAACATTCTTTGTAATTCTCAATGTAACCAGAGATGGTTTTGTAAAAAACAAATAAACTAATGGTGTAAAACCATAGCACATATATTGTCATGTAAATTATAAGTTAATTATAATATGAAAAATGAAAATATAAAAAGATATATTCTACATCTTCACGATCACTTCTATCATATATTTTTTCATCAATTAAACATTAAACAAAATACAGTTAGTGTGAGGACGTTAAATAACTCTCGAATGTATATAAAATAGATACATCAAAAACAAGGTAAAAACCTGAGAGTTCCTTTGTTTCTTATTTTAAATTTTTGAGAAGTTACAAAGAGATAAATAAAACCGACAGAAATATATTTTAAGTATTTCATCTTACTATGAAAACCATCGCTTCCTCAAATTATTATACATCCGGTTCACTAGACACGAGAGCGGTGTTGTCACGTTTCATTACCGTAATGTCAAGAAGCCTGCGGTCTTTAAACTTTTCATCGAATATATCTCCGTTCTCGTGAATTATGATAGTCATCGGGTTTTAATACTTGAAGAATTCTAGTGTATAATTTAAATCTTTTTCAAAGATTTTCGGCTTTTACTTACATAGCTTGTTTGGTTTCAGGGACACACAAAACGAATATTTCCATCAAAATCTCGCGATTGAAAATTTTAACGGTTTTAATACATTCGACACGAAGTATATAAGAAAGTAATACAACTAAACCTAACTATTTTTACTCAGCTTTATGCAATTAAATATATTTAAATATTATAAATTTTAACTTTGACGAATTCTTCGATTATTGTTCTGAATTGTTTTCTGATATAAGTCCCATAATCGTTTTAAGTGTTACCTAAAGTAATTTCACTTTAGACACAAGCTCATGCATTTTTGAAACAAGTGAATTTTCCGAACTCTTATAAATTTATTATTATCATCATCAACCTTCTCATTTTACTTTTCTACAGCTGTATTCTCGCTCTGCTTGATACCTATACACCATCAAATAGTTTTCAAGCTTTCGAAATAGTAAATAAATGTGGTAGCGCGAGGGAGAGTATTTCCCAGCGTCTACACCAGACTTCCAAGCAAAATAACGCTTATGCGGTTGTAATTGCACTAATTACATTTTCCGTGCAGAAAATATGAAGAAACAATTTGGATCGGTTTTTGAAGAATTTTCAAAATATACTTCGATCTTTATATCAAGTACCCAATATATTACGGTTTAAATAATTCCTGCACACAGATATACAACAGATGAACGGACGGACGTCATGCTAAAAACCATATTTTTTTGGTGTTAGGACACCTACAAACGATATTTCCATGAAAATGTCGTGATCGAATTTTTTCGCGTTTCCAATACTTTCTCTGTACTATGCATACGAGAAAATAAAATCACTTGCAGTTAATCAGAATATAATCTTAAAAAACTAGGAAATACTACTTAATCCTAAAAATGTGCCAGGATAAAATAATTGTTCCTAGTGCACTCAGGATAAATTAGTTTCCCCGGTAACATATACACTCATAAAGTAATTTAAAAAATTAAATTGTACGACGAATACTCTCTCATCGAAATATACTAACTAGCATTGCCCGAGCGCGATGGTCGGCCAAGATATGAGAAAATTTTTGTTTCCAATACTTTCGATACAGTTAACATGTGCACTTAAACTCGTTAAATAAAAAATATGAAAGATAACCTCCACGATGACTCAGAAAACCTTTCTGGCCTCCCTACAGAGCGGAGGGGTTCCTGGACGACTAGTCCCATGTGCTTAAGGTTCTTCGAACGGAAACAGGAGGTGCTCTAAACACGAGACTGAGTCGAAGAACGTTTATTTCAACAGTCAAGTATACAAACCTTCCGATACACAACTAAAGTTATAAATACTGTTCGTCACCGCACATCTTACAACTTAATAACATAGAAAGTTACGAGCGGGTGAAAACAAAGAAAAGGTAAACTGTATTATTCGTCTAGATTTTTACAAAAAATATATTTATTAGCAGAACGTAGATTTAGACATTTCATTTCGTTAATGGTTTATTACAAACATTACAAAATTTTACAAACCAGGCTAATGAAAACGAGCATTTACTGTCTATTTTTTAAAAAGATTTTTAGTTTTTCTTATATAAATTTTTATAAATTTATTGTCAAAAAACAGTACAGATTGCGTATGACCTCGTGGAAGACAAAAAACTAATTTACTCTCCGGAAGCAAGCAAGGGACCTTCCCATCAATTCCGATCAAGGGTCCGAAGGCAGAGGCGGATTCAAAAATTTCAGCAAAAGTTCCTAGATAAGATAAAAAGTTAGCTGCGAGTTATAATACATATATAATGTCAATATGTTTGTAACATAACGCAAATATGTTCGTAAATTTACATGTAAAAGTTATTATCGAACTATAGATTATTCTGAATACAGCGTTTAAATATCATAAGAGTTGAAAAAACACTAAATTCACGATTTATTGTTACAATAAACACGCCCCTAGACAAAGTCTAGAGAACCTGTATAAGAAATCAGCCTCTACCCGGAGGAAAAACGGAGAAAAACCCGGGCCAGGATGGGGCTACAGAATTAATGTACACAACCATGCAGTACACATAAAACTAAAAACTAAAGTTGAGTACACATAAAACTAAATTAATATGAGCCAAACGGCAACACAATCATGCAAGAAAATAGTTTTTGAAATTGTTATAAGTTATTTAAAAATAAGTACAGCAATGGCGTGATAAAATACAAGACGAATTTAACTTTTATTAAAATCAATAAATTATTTTACAGTGTAGAAGCACTGGAGCAGGAGGTAGTTTTTAACCGCTCATTTGAACAGATTCAATTTCATAATGTCTTTTATATTCTTGGGTAAAGAATTATATAGAACGATTCCCGAATAATAAGGTCCTTTTTGGCAAAGAGTAGTTGACACTCTAGGGCGATGAATATTACTACTATTGCGTGTACAGTGTTGCGAGACTGTTTCTTATAAAGAAAGGGTGGCACTTCAGTAATTCGGTCTTAACAAACACGACCGTTTCATAAATATAAATGCAGGGAAGTGTTAAGATATTTAATTCCTTGAATAAAGGTTTACAAGAGTTTCGGGGGTGAGATTTACAAATTATCCGAACTATCCTCTACTGAATTCTGAAAGTTTGAATGCTCTGACAGGAATTACCCCAGAAGGTAATGCCGTAACGTAAATGGGAGTACACGTTTGCAAAATATACGCAACAGGAAATGCGTGGGCTAACTGCAATATCTAAGTTTCGGAATGCGTAACACAATTTGCTTAATTGGGAATTAAGATTGTCAATGTGACAATTCCATTTGAGGTTGTCTTGAATATGGAGACCTAAGAATTTTGTATTCGTAACATTTTTTAATTGTGTTCCGTTTAAAGAAAGAGAAACATGGGGTAAAGATTTTGTACTACTATTGTGAAATGACATAGATACTGTTTTGTCAGTGTTTACAATGAGACGATTTGCATGGAACCAAGTCGAAAGGTTAGACAAAACATTTTGAGCATTGGCATGTTTACATAGTAATTTAGTGTCATCAGCAAAAAGAACCATTTTGCAATCTGATGTGGATGATGACATGTCGTTCACATACAATAAAAAGAGTATAGGGCCGAGAATTGATCTTTGGGGTACTCCGCAAGTAAGTGACTTTGTTTCTGAAAGACAACGCTCAAGTATTTTATTTTTAGTATAGGATATTTCTATCTGTTGATATCTATCTTTTAAATAAGAAGTTATCCATTGATGTGGAAGTCCACGAATGCCTAAAGAATGCGATTTGGAAAGGAGAATTCCGTGATCGATGACATCGAATGCATTGGATAAGTCAAGAAAAACACCCTGAGGATTTTCTCCACGGTCAAGGGATGTGGTAACATCGTTTAAGAAGGAAAATATAACGCTTGTAGTGGAAAAGGATTTCATAAAACCGAGTTCATCATCAGAGAGAATGTAATTTTTTGATAAAAAATCTAGAAGACGCTTATAACATTCTCTCTGATGATCAACACGGTTTTAGGAAATCCTTTTCCACTACAAGCGCCATATTTTCCTTCTTAAACGAAGTTACCACATCTCTTGACCGTGGAGAAAATCCTCAGGGTGTTTTTCTTGACTTATCCAAAGCTTTCGATGTCATCGATCACGGAATTCTCCTTTCCAAATTGCATTCTTTAGGCATTCGTGGACTTCCACATCAATGGCTAACTTCTTATTTAAAAGATAGATATCAACAGGTAGAAATATCCTATACTAAAAATAAAATACTTGAGCGTTGTCTTTCAGAAACAAAGCCACTTACTTGCGGAGTACCCCAAGGATCAATTCTCGGCCCTATACTCTTTTTATTGTATGTGAACGACATGTCATCATCCACATCAGATTGCAAAATGGTTCTTTTTGCTGATGACACTAATTTACTATGTAAACACGCCAATGCTCAAAAAGTTTTGTCTAACCTTTCGACTTGGTTCCATGCAAATCGTCTCATTGTAAACACTGACAAAACAATGTCTATGTCATTTCACAATAGTATCACAAAATCTTTACCCCAGGTTTCTCTTTCTTTAAACTGAACGCAATTAAAAACTGTTACAAATACAAAATTCTTAGGTCTCCATATTCAAGACAACCTCAAATGGAATTGTCACGTTGACAATCCTAATTCCCAATTAAGCAAATTGTGTTACGAAAACTTAGATATTGCAGTTAGTCCACGTATTTCCCGTTGCGTTTATTTTGAAAACTTGTACTCCCATTTACGTTACGGCATTACCTTCTGGGGTAATTCC
>NNCF01126154.1:366144-377946 GCA_002313205.1 Laupala kohalensis | reverse complement strand
CCGAATTACTGAAGTGCCACCCTTTCTTTATACGAAACAGTCTCGTTCACGAACACTGTACACGCAATAGTAGTAATATTCATCGCCCTAGAGTGTCAACTACTCTTTGCCAAAAAGGAACTTATCATTCGGGAATCGTTCTATATAATTCCCTGCCCAAGAATATAAAAGATATTATGAAATTGAATATCTTCAAATCCGCGGTTAAAAACTACCTCCTGCACCAGTGCTTCTACACTGTAAAAGAATTTATTGATTTTAACAAAAGTTAAATTCGTCTTGTACTTTATCACGCCATTGCTGTAGTACTTTTTAAACAACTTATAACAATTTCAAAAACTATTTTCTTGCATGATTGTGTTGCCTTTTGGCTCATATTAATTTAGTTTTATGTGTACTCAACTTTGGCACGGTTGTGTACATAAATTCTGTAGCCCCATCCTGGCCCGGGTTTTTCTCCGTTTTTCCTTCTGGTAGAGGCGGATTTATCATACAGGTTCTCTAGGCTTTGTCTAGAGGCGTGTTTATTGTAACAATAAATCGTGAATTTAGTGTAATTTCAATTCTTATGATTTTTAAACACTATACTCTGAATAATCTATAGTTTGTACATGTCTAATAACTTGTACATGTAATTTTTTTCTTTGCTTAAAATTACAAACATATTGACATTCTATTAGTATTTTAACTCGCAGCCAACTTTTTATCTTATCTAGGAACTTTTGCTGAAATTTTTGAATCCGCCTCTGCCTTAGGGCCCTTGATCGGAATTGATGGGATGGTCACTTGCTTGCTTCCGGAGAATAAATTAGTTTTTTTTCCTCCACGTGGTCATACGCAGTTTGTACTGTTTTTTGACAATATTTTTTTTTTATTCTCATGACTTCACTGGCGTTAGTTTCGGAAGTGAACGTAGAATTGGGTACGTGGGTGGATATAATTGGAGAACATTGATTTGGATATATTGAGTTCGTTATTTTACTAACTTCTGAGAAGTGAGAATTAAACAAATATGCGATGTTCTGAGGATTTGTTATGATTTTGCCATCGATTAGTAAAGAAGCATTTTCTTCGCGGTTTTCAGAAGTTGACTTTTTCTTAGTTTCAGTAGTTATATTTTTTATGTTATTTTGTTACCTTTCGATTATTTAACTTTTTGTCACATTTTGACAAAACATTAACGACTATTCGAACATCAAATAAATATTGTTATCGAGACTCACAGGTAATTATAGTGCTAGTGAAACAAAAGTAAATCTCCATCATGAAGTGGAAAAAATCGCAAACAAAAAGGTAGTCGTCATAAGAAGAGGAAAGGTGGGGAATTACGTCGTCATGAAAAAGTATTTTCCTTTCGCGTGTTTTACCTAAATCTCAGAGAAACAGTACAATTTCGTCCAGAATCCCATTAACACGTCTCCGTGCTGCTCCTCCATTGAACGCGAGCATTGAAGCGGACGGAAAGACGGACGCTCGCGGCGCGGAGGCGGCGAAGGGAGGCTGCGGTTCCTCCGAGACTTAGCAGCGAGTACGGGGGCGGGGACGGAGGAAAGGCACCGAAGCCCTTTGACCCTTTGACGAGCTGTGTGGAGTGAGGGTGAGACGAGACCCTCCTCCGTCGCAGCGGACGCAGTCGAGCGCCTCTCGAGGAAGCATCGTTGCCATCTTCAACGCCCCTCCCTACGACGCTAAGGAGCGCCTCGATGAGAAGCACCCACGCCACGACACGCTCCTCTATATTCACGCGCATTCACACCACGCAGGGATGTATACCAGATGGAGGACTATGCTCGGAAAGAGTCCTTTCATTTTAAGACTGGGAGTTAAACTACGGTTTCAATCAAATTTAACAGAACTTCAGTAAAACCTCTTCGTATTGTCTTCTGCCTCACATCACTACTCTTAAGATTTTCGCTGAATACCAAACCACGGCCGGGATTTTTCATCTCACCTCAACATCCACATTGACTCTTAGGTCTGCTCAGTCAGTTGTAAAATGAGAACCGAATCTATCCTGGGGTCAAATCGATCGGAGAGAGATGTTGACCTCATCTAGTCCCTGAGCCGAGGCCTAGTAATTGCGGAGCTCTACTCTCCGTGAATCGCATGAACCTCATGGGTACACCTTCGGGACCTGTTACGGGACAGTTTGACTCTTTGATCGAATTATTATATATGTTTGTAGTTCCCATTATTCTGTGTCATCGTAATCTCGCTGTCTACTTAATAGGAAAAGAGTAGTTATTAATTGTACTACTAAATGGTAATTAACTGTAAATGTATTTACACAAATAAAATTAATTGTGTACACCCCTTTTTAACAGTGATACGTTCTAAGACCGCCCAGAAAAGACTATTTTCGAAACTGAGATCTCCTGTCATTTTAGTACATTTGCAAAACAGTTCGGGAGTCCTGAACCTGGACCTGGCTCAGTCATCCTGATGGACGCCCCTGCGTACAACACAGGGAACTCATTCGAGTGAATGAAAAGGTATTCACAAAGCATTGCTCCCTTCTTTTATATGTCATGTGCCCAATTTTTAATGAACTTGAAAACGAATGACAAGGAAATAAGCGACTGAACCCGTGAGAAGTATGAACCCGTGACTGAAAAAAATTCTTCAAATGAAATCCAATGCTAGCGGTACATTCACGAGTGGAAGAAATATATTTAACACGAAATTTCACAAAGAATTCGCAAGTATTTTTGAAATCCAAGAAGATTTAACGTATATTACAAAACTGCAAAAAACGGAGAGGAAAAGCAACTAACATACGCAATGAATCCCAACACAAAAGCACATCAACATGTTTGATTATTTTGCGAGAAGAATTCAAGAAAAATTTAAATGAAAAATGAAAGCCACCGGGACAACTACATGTGTTAATTCTGACTGCGAATAACGTCTCTTGATACTAATTGGCACAACCGTATACAAGCACTACAAACACGACATCTAACGAGAAGTGGAAAACGAGGAAAGAGAGAGAGAGAGAGAGAGAGAGCCCTTCGGGGGTTGACAAGCATCCATAAATGTTACGCAAGTAGGAATATCCGCGAATGAAGAGAGAGTCATATCCTACGCTCTTCAACATAAGCGAAGGATTAAAGTCACAAGCATTTCTTTACGGAGCATCATTAATAGAGCTAAGAACAAGTAGGAATGATTTGCGATATGACTATTGGAATTATTTATTTTCCTTATTTATTACTTAACGAAGCTAACTACTTCTACTACAGCTTTTAAACTTTGAAACTTGAGTGAAACAATATTCCACATTGTTTCAACACAGTAACCATTTAACTTCAAATGGTCGACTAGTAAGGAATCCAATTTGATTTTCTCCCACTAACTGATAAGGCATGAGTATTCTTTTCAATAAATGGGCCAGAAAAATGACTTTCCTGGGACAAGTTTGAAGAATGTTCTCTGCTTATTATAATCCGAGGCCTCATTTCCAAGGTAAATAAAAAAATTAATTATCAAGATGAAAGGAATCCCTGCTGATGTATGTCATGCATACAAAGCGTACATTACAGCCAGCGTGAAAGCAACTATATTTATAATGTCTCATCCGTCTCGACTTTACAGTGCTTACCTTCAACATGCCCTCACAAGTGCGAAGTCAAAGGACGAAATATTTCATTAACTTTTTCGTATTTCGCTCAGTGAAGTTATCTCGCTTCATCGTCTAGGCGAATGTTTAAAGTCGTTTGAGGAGTGAACAACTCGGAGGTACTAGGAAGTAAATAATAATTAGTTCACAGGTTTAAGTAGAACTCGGGCAGTATAGTGAATGAAGTGTCTGACAATATTTTCTATTCGTGTCAACACATATCTATGCTCTAAAAAGGATTATAAAATATGAATAAATTTTATGAGCCATATGCCGCGAAGAAGCTAATATTAATCACATTTGCCAAAAAGTCCTAATATACAAACATTACAATATCTGGCAAGAATCATGAAAAGATTTACTCTTCACATTGAGTTCGTATACCTGTTGCGTGTTCTACATTCAATGACTGGACAGTAAAATAAACAGTAAAATAAACTGTCTCTACTTTCCACTACCTCTATAGCTACATAACAAGAGTTGTGGGGTGAAACTACACTTCTTCGGGACAAGAAAGTCATAACTGAAGTTACGGGGATATTAACAAACAGAATCGTTACAGAATATTCTTCTCAATAGCTCGACACAACTATTCTATGTAATCTTAGATTCGTCACCACAAAAACCTCACCAAGACCTACAAAAATACATTTTACACAGTCTTCTTAATTTTTTGATTCAAAACCTATTTTCTTTGGCCAAAAATTAAAAAATTAAAGAAATGAAATATTGTAAAGAGTTAAAAATGTTCTCATAAGACATTGGTTCTCTTGATATTGAGCATATTTTTGAATTACCCATTGAAACTCCTGAAAGACGGAGAACAGACATTCGAATATTACTAAAACGAAAGATCCCTATCCAAAATAACGAGCAGACAAACCGATGAATGAACGGGTGGTTGAATAAATGCAGGTCCAGACTGAATCTAAAAAATACCTTTTTTGTGTACAAGAAGCTTGCAAACAAATATACTTGGTAAAATATAGCGTAAAGTAATATCAAAGAACATAAATTGTTTGTAAGAATTAAAACTTCATTAAAATTTAAAGTATGAACTTTTCAGTTCTTAAATAAAATGTTTCAAAACCATAGAAATCAAACTTGTCGAAGTCAGATTTTAGTAAAATGAGATGAGTAGGATATGCAAGAACGTCTCTTCTTTTCAAAACATAAAAATTGTCATTCCACACATTGGTGGAACATTAGGATATATGTAAAAAGTTAGGCCAAAGAAAAAGTGCTGGTTAGTCGGAAAACGACTAGTTGTATTGTAAATTTAATTTAAAAAATCCTTTTTTTATCTGTATCTCACAGACCTTCAGATAAGTCAAGCGGAATGATTTTGTCGGTATATCAATTCATCTAACATGACGCGAGGAATGTTATTTCATTACTGCACTTGATTTTGAAACCATCTGATAATTCACGTGAGAGCCAAACGGGAAACACAGAGCTTATTTAAACGGTGAAGAGACGAAAAAAAATTATCTGAAAAACAAATCATCTCCGTTCAAAACACCGCTACGAACCGCCAGGCGCACCACAAGTTCTCTCTGCACCCTTCTCCTCTCACTCTCTCGAAGGGGCAGCGCCCTCGGGCCTGTAGCGGACGGAGAGAGGGTGCACGCACGTGCCGCGCCCAACCCTTCTATTCCTCACCGGGTTTCGAAAACACTGCGCGTCTAACAACCCAAACACATTTGTCTCGTCGTATACGCCCAGCCTGCGCCTAGCGGAGGACGCGCTGCGACGGCCGTTCCGCGCCGACCGGAAGGACGGACGATGAAAGGCAACGGCAGGAATAAAATCTGTACTTGTGTCGCATAACATCGACAGATTTCATATTCAAATAGCCAGAATTACTTATATTATATTGTAACTAACTAAACCCATGCGATTAATTGGCACGGAAAATTGAATGTAACTATCAATTTTTGTTTGATAATATGACTTTACTTTTACTTAGTTTCTTATTGACTTGAACACTTCTTCCCCCATCGCCTAGTCGCAGTGAAGTTTCACTGTTTCATATTTAGCATTAACAATGTAATCAGATATCAGCAAAGTTTTGAATAGTATATGATAATATACAATGGAGCATTACGTAACTCATGAACAATTCTCTACGAACCATCCCTGTTCATATATAACCTATAAACCATCTCCGCTGAAAATCAAACACACGTTTGCAGGCAGCGATACCGAAAGTCGATATATGTGAAGTTTTCTGTTTTCCCTTTGAATATTGTTTATTACATATCATACGTGTTACTGCTGGAGTCGGTAGGAATCAAGTAGTCAATTAGCATATTTTGCAAATAAATGAGTCAAGAAGCTCTTGATGTAATTTTTTAATCGAAATCGTCAACACATCTTTTAATGATCTAAGTATGATACATCATTTGTGCTATTTACTCCGTCCGGTAAAATGTTTCTGGGACATTGGCGTGTTAATGTAAAAGATGATTTTAAACCAGGATTGGCGCTGTGGTATCATTTTCGTGGAAGATAAAAAAAGAAGAAAAGAGCTCCATGATTTTCACAAAAACACGACGTTATATTATATTATTTTGTCATTTGATATAATTATGTCAATGCTTTTGTCTTGTTCTGACAAATAAACACGTAAACACCTGGTTTACCGAACGAATTCCTAGTTATGATGCAGATGTATGGACATGATTTTTAGAAACATTTATTCTATTATATTCTTCTTTGATATTAATATAAATCTGTGAAGAGGAGGTACTGACTTGCATTAAGACTATGGAATAATGAATGGTTTAGCTGCTTGTCTAGATCAAAGTCAAAAGTGTTTGCGCAACAGGCCTTGCTGTTCGCAGAGAGTGGATCTCCGTGGTTTCTTATCTTCGGTTCAGGGAAATGATTATGTGATATAAACTTGGTTCTCGATTTCAACAGGCTGAATAGGTATGTACGTTAAGGCATAAGTAAAAATCTCACTACCTCACCGGGAAACGAAACGCATCATTCAGCCAGCAACTCAGCACATTATCCTACAACCTAACCAGAAGATCACCACTAACTAACACTGACTCCTGTAGGTAACTGTGGTAATTTGTTTGTTGTTTTGTTTTTTCGCGCGAAAATCCAAACAGTCGTGAAAAGAACATGTTCACACTAGTGCTCATTTCGGATTTATATGAGGAATCAGTCTCACCTCAAATTTTATTTTCCATATGACTAACGAAAAACTATTTCCGAAATATGATTTTCAGTGAAATATAAACTTCTTTGACGGTCACAGGTTGGAAATATGCCTAAAAACGTGTTTTGATACACTATTTTTTCCTTTCAATCCTAATAATGGAAAAATATGTTAATTTTAGAATTTTGCTTAATTTCTAGAGAAGTCCTAAGCAGCTGCATGTTTGAAAAAAATATTTTCAGAAGTAACATTAAAGATTTGTTTTTGTATTTTTTTTTTGAAAAATTTACGTATACATGTAAGGAGAAAAAAAAAGTTTATCAAAACACGTTATTTATCCATATTTTGACCCCGTGTCCGTCAAAGAAGTTCAGATTTTTTCGAAAGTCATATTTTAGTAAAAGTTTTATGTGGAAAATAAAATTTGAGGACGTGTATATACTCATATAAATCCGGAATGAGCTTTTGAAAATGCTTTTATTGTAATAATTTGTCATGAATTAATGACGAATCTTAAATGAGTAACTTTATTGTAAACGTCGAATGATTTTTAGATGCGCATTTTTATCCTTAGGGTTAATTAAAGCTCTCCGGAAAGATACCTTGAATTATGAAATTTTGTCTCTAGATACGAAAGGAAGCCTCTTTAAGCAACTTGTCCCCCTTTTTTGGTACCTTTATCTCTTTTTCCCCCAACCATGCCCATCATCTCCCTTTTACTGCAGCTTTAAAAAAATTTCTAGAGCGCATATTATTATTATTATTCATAAAAGATATGATGTGCGAGTTTTATTCCATTTATATATTGTTTCGAATCAATTTTATACATTAATATTTAATTAATTTTAGTTGAAGTTTCTTCATCTTGCAGTGAACATGCAAATAGTAAGTCTATCTCTCTTAGTAAACGTGGGTATAACTGTCTGCAAACGTGGATATACCTGGAAGAACAAAGTCTCGAAAATAACAATAACGGGATATGTTCACTTACTATTATTTTCCTTCTTCTGATAAATTTTTTAAAAAATTTATTTTCTTGAAATCTCTACAACCCTGTTCCTTAACGATATTACCAGGAATTCTTGGCCATTGTCTTCCTTGTGTTTTCAATTCCATCCTTTGCTTTTCTTTTCTTTTTGTGAAATTACTCCTATACATATTTTATTGCTTCTCGATTTGCTCCTTCCGAAATCTTCATACCTAACCTTTGACGCAATCCATTCTGATAGATAATTTGATGTACTCATTTGTAACTCAATGAATTATATAGGAGCAAGATGATTTCTCGAATCAGTTGAGTAAAAGAGCACTTTTTTGTCCCCCCCCCCTATTTTGACACCTATTCCCTTTTTTCATAAATCCTAACCCTGCTAAGGATCTAACTTCAAAAGAGACTTTTCCACATAAACTCGCACGCGCTGGTAAAGCGTTAGGCGAAATGAGAATGACTCCTGAAACGAAGCGGGGCTACTTGTGTAAGAGAAGCACAATATATGCAATTAGAGGAGTCGTTTCTAACTAGACGCAGTCGGATGAAGGGAGGTGGAATGTGTATTGTTCAAGAGCTAGCAGAGAACGAGGATGACTCCGGCGTCGTCAGCGCTCGTGCCTTCTACGACCAAAATTACACAGCCATCCAGCGGCTACGCTATGAGCAGCGAGATACGGACGAGAACCAGGAAGGAGGAATAGCCAACTCACTCGCACTTGACGGCACTTGGACTGTATAATACTCCATTGCGAGGAACACGAAGTTTCTCGTTAAGTATAAGTAAGTTTGATTCTTCTACTAAAAATCATGAGAAATAACCTTCCAATCTCTAAGAGCTAAGACGACAACAGAAAGAAACGAAACAAAAGAAAGATTTATAACAACTAATTTTAAATCATTACTCAGCAACAATGTAAAGGATCACAGCAATATCAATATTTCGTAACAAACACAACAACAAAATTTGAAAAAATATTAAAATTATTCTCAGAACTTACTTTTTGAAAGTAGATCATTCACGTAAACTAATTAATTCTTATAACATTGCAACATTGATTATAACATGTCTCTTTCTAGCAAACAAAAATAAAATAAAAGAGAGCCTCACTTAACTTATAACATGGAAACAATTATTCTATTTCCCAAATTGTGAAGTATAATATTGTCCAGGCGCAGAAAATAACTCATTCATTCTCTTGCCTAAGTCACGAATACCTGACTAGAAAAGGAGACTGACAAGAGAGTACATGACCCACAAAGTGAGATGAGTTAGATCTCTAACTCCTACATGATTGAAAAGAATCGCGAACCCCCTCCATTCCGCTGATGGTTGTAGGTAACGCTAATAAAAGATCAGCATCTCTCACCGCGCAGTGTGATGAGGAGGGTGGCAGTGAGGTAGGAGGACACGCGGCGGCCGAAATTGCGGAGGCGTGGCGCATCAGCCAACGACGTAGACTAAGATGGTAATCGTGTCCTCAGAGGGCAATCCAGAGCAAGAGAGCCGCTTCACCCGACAAAGGAAGGTTCAAGGCTCGCAAAGAAAGAGAGCTAGCAGACAGAAAATGAAAAGAGTACCGTAAAGAATAAATGTAGTAATTTTTCATCATAAACCAATGTACAGTATATTTTTAAGAACTCATTATAAATTTACGCGGAATGTGTGGTGAAACAAATAATAGAATTAGTTCGTTGTATCAACACCCAGGAAAAAAAGTCAACTTAAAATCAATTTCACTTCTTCGGAACAAGTATCGGGAAGAAGTGCTCGATTAAGACAAAAGCGGCAAGTCGAAAAAGTTAACCCAACAACGAGGATCATTTTGTCCGGAAGGATAAAAATAAGAAAATGGATGAACAAAGAACAAAAAAATCTAAGAAGTGGCGAACTTCGAGGGCACAGAACCTCTCGACGTAGTTGGTCTCCACCCACGCGGGCGTATCGCGAGCGCCACTTCGCCGCGCAGTGGTGAATGGCCGAGTGGGCGCCTGCCGTCCGGCGCGGTGTCGCGACGTCGGACGATCCGAATTTATTCCTCTTATCGCTAACAGCAGCAGCAGCAGCAGCAGCAGCAGAGGCTGCGGCACGGAAGCTGTAGCAGCGAGATGCCACCAGCAGAGATGGCGATGGCGCGGGTTGGAAGGGAAGGTTTTGGAGCGTCGCCACGCACCACGCCTGTGCTCGCTTTCACGCCCACATTTCGTCTCTCTTCTTCCGCACTTCCGACCTTTATTTCAGATTTTACATACGTAGTAGAAAGCATTTCATTAGAAAAATTATTCCAAACACTTTTATATATTACTGATATTAATAAATATATTTTGGAATTCGTTCTCTTTTTCATAGACGCGCATAGTTTCAAATAATCGTAGATTAATACGTTGGCGAGGCGTAGAAAAATTATTTAAAAAATTAAAAATAACGAATCGTTTCCGCCCGATTGGCGAGGATCATTTGTCTAAGATGGCAACTCCATTGCTACTCAAACACTGCCCAAAATAAGTGATTTAATTTTTAACTCTCTTTGGAGTATTTTATTTACTTCACAATTCTTTTGAGAATTTATGTAAACTTTGACAAACGTAACGTTTCTATACTTACGCTATTAAATTTCTTTTTTATTTTCTATTCACTTTTTTTTTTTTTTTTTTTTTTTTGTGGTGGTGGGGGAGAAACTACTTCCACATCACCGTCGAACTTAGTATTATATCCGCCGCGATCATTAAGATCACACACTATTCTTCTACACCAACCTCTTCATCAATTTTCGTCTCTTCATTGACTTTGGATTCCAATGGAGACGTACCCGAGTCATTCACCCAAGTAACAATGATCTTTTACTCTAAATATAAATTTCCTTTCAGCGGGTACGTTACAGATACATTTTCTCCACAATTATTATCTGCATTCAGACGTTATGCTCCTAATAGAGCAAATGAAAGAAGAGAACTAACACATTACTCCAATCACTGACAATTGAGAAAATTGTAAAACTACCTCAAAGCATGGTCCACCCAGAACATTAACTTATTCAAATACTGTACTGACAAAAATACAATTGTGTTGTATAAATCACTCCCTTCATTCCGTACAATGCGGTGCAATGAATAAAAGCACACCAATTCATCTGAAGATGCAGTCATGATTCCATGTTTCATCACGTATTGTTTATAGGCTCGTTTGGAGAAAAACAGCCGTTGAGAGGAACGTCACATTTTACGACTATTAACAAAGCTGCATTTCATGATTTTAATGATGACCCAGTTTAACTGCATTACAACAACATAAAATATCAAAAAAAGTACTGAATTTGAATAGAATATTTCAACAAATTATTATTTGCGATTGAATGCATTTCATTTCTGCGCTTCTTCTTATCTAATTACCAGTGTGGATAAAAAAATGTCTGCTGACATTAACAGGATTCTGTACCGCCAGAGAAATCCTAGGATGCGTATATACGAATGACGAAACGGGAAATACAACTGGAGAGTCCCATTCTCGGGCGAATAGAATTTAAATTATATCATTAAATTTTGGCAGTGTACCAACGCACCTGCAGGACATGTTAAGATCGCTTTACGAAGTGAGTCGGTCACGGTTTAACCTTCCTGGGCGCGCCACACTTTATTCACCAATAAAACAATTGTATTCCTTCTCCTACCAGTCAAAATGTTTGTACACAAAACCCCTACAGAATATTTTACATGACCTCTCATATAAAATTCGGAAACCTAAAACATATTTAGAATAAATCTATTTTGTTCTTTGACTTTGCGTAGAGTCAATTGTAGTCTTGTTTTGCAACAAATATTCTCTCATCACTGAACAAGGAAATAAATTACAGTGAGAGAGTAAGGATACCTCCCCACAAAAAAAAAAGTTTTACATATTTGAAGCGTTGTTATAGTGCAATTTTCCCCCATAACTAATTTATTTATTCGTTCAGGAGGAAATTGCACAACGTTCTCTTACACGTCCGTTCAATCGTCTCAAACAATTTGGATATATATATATAT
>NNCF01126154.1:351185-366087 GCA_002313205.1 Laupala kohalensis | reverse complement strand
TATATATATACCGATACTCACTCCGCTTTCTTATCCGATACGAGTTGAGACCAGGGATGAATTTTTAAAAGTACGTGGAGATCTCACAGACTTGTCTCTCCCCAAAATATAGTCCCTGTCGGCCCTCGTCGTTGGGTGTTCCACACGAAGTTTTACGCATCTGATTAAGCAACTTCCCGCTTCGTCGTCCGAAGGATGACTGCGCGCGGTTCGGCAGCCAGGTACCGCAGCGTGTATCGCGTCCCCACAGGGCAAGGACGAATGCGCCTGGGAGAGGAAACACCCTGGGCCAGTCCGTCGGTCGACCGTCGTCGGCCGCGCCCACTGCTCCATGCCTAATTCAGGCGAGCACCTGCGCAAGGCGGGGTCGCGTCGAGGAGTGCAGCAGCGAAAACGAGGGAAATGCGCGAGGAGGGGATAGACCGGGCGGACAATGGCATCGAGGATGGACTGGAAAGGTCGCCTTAAGCGGAAGAAAGGAGAGGCGCCAATGTGAAGAAAAGGTGGAAGAGAACGGGTGTGAGGTCCATTCAGAGGAGGAGGATATGTGAAGGTAATGAAGGAGAAGAAAGCCGAGATCGCGAGAAGTGAGTGACGAAGAAAAGAGCGGACGTATCAAATGATGAAGATATTACGAGTATAAAATGGAAGTTTCAGATGAATTCGAAGTCGAGGTAGAGTCCTGACAGGAGTGGAGACATTATTTCTTCGTCTCTAATAGCAGAGCTGAAAAATATTGGATAAGATATCGTACTATGGTAAAATATCTTTTAAGAAAGAACTTTATCGACCTCAAAAATGAACATCTTAAAACTAAATATAAAATAATTTATCTCAAAGTGAAATAAATATAATTCAAACAAATAGGTTAATACATACTTTGACTGAACGAGAGAAGTCAGAATAAAGAAAAAGGCGCTAAACTGGACGGTCATCTAAGAGTTGCTTGAGAGAAGCAGCCAAAAGATGACCACCTATGGAGTCAAACAGCTTTCACCTCTTTAAATAAGCAGTTACGTAAAGAAACCACTTTATTTTAATTTACTAGAATAAAATCAATTATTCCGAAACGTCACTTTTTGTACTAGTTTCTAAGAACCGCTACAACTATATTATCAACATTTTCCCTTACAACTGCAAAGTTATACTTTGGTTGCGAATCAACCATGATCACTGAAAAGAATAAAAATATATCCAACGAATATTTTGAACATTAAACTTCACCTTGTATCGACGGTACCGAGAAAAATCAAAATAGCAACTTCACCTAAGGATAACATTAGACATCATTTCAAGGCGAAGGGCGAAGAAGGGCGGTGGTAGCGTTGCAGAGGTCGCGACTTGTTCTGAGGGTGCTAGAAAGGAAACAGCGATGGCGGTGGGCAGGCGCAGTACTCGGAACCCGGCGTTGAACACGGTGGAACGAGCTATAAAATGCAAAGGCCTGCGGCGGTCAGCCGAGGAACCACGCCGCACGCCAATACGCCACATTGGGAAGTTCACCAAGACCCCTCTCCTACTACCCCGTCCTATCACCTAAATTCCATGGCCTTCTCCAGATACGAAACTTAACAACAAGTAATGTTACTCTCGAGCACGCAATTCGTTTACTGATTTCAATGAGTATAGAAAACAAATTGAATTGACTTTCACTAATGCACACTCTAGTAATATATATAAACGGTAAAACATACATTGCAACACTAATTTCTGAAATAATATAATAACAGAGAACAAAGAGTGCAGCTTAGTCGTGAGAGTCATAATATGCTAAAGTAAGGTTGTTTAATTTTATTGTTGCGTTAGTCCAAAAAAGAGGAGACTTCAAAGAGGTTCGCTTCACAAAGACTTGCCACCCATCACAATGCAATAACCTCGCATAAATATTCATATTCACTACCAACGGCTCATGCAAGTACCGGCTGTGAGTGTAAGAAACTTGAAAGTGATTACAGGAATTCGATTTTTTAACACATGAATCTTAGAAATAAGGAATTCCGTCAGAAAAATCAAACAATAAAAATTATTCCAGTTTATTCACGTTTTCATGTGGAATAACGAGTAATAAAACACTAAATTATATAGTTATTAAAATTGTTATACGAGATACAGTTTGTGACTAACCAGGAATAAAAAATCGCAGATACGCGATTTTCTTTCGTCACAACAAATAGGATTTTTTTCATTAAATATAATTATTCAGGAACATTTTTCACTAAATATAATTATTCAGGTAACGCAAAAATTCATACACACTGATGAGATGGGTGTATTGCAAAATAAATAAACAGCTTGGCGAAATATCTTTTAAATTTTCTGTGACCATATACGGTCTATGTACTAAATATTATTTCAAATACTATAGAAGGACGAAATGAAAGATACTCTCGTTATATTTTTCTTGTTTGGTAGCGTTGCAAAATTGCAAAAAATGCTGACGAAAACACCTTAAGATACATCCACAACCACAGGTCTAACTAAGTGGTCCATCCTCTTTATACTGGAGTGTACATGCGATACCTGGAGGTGGACAAAAATGTACTCTCAACCAACGCAATATCTCGTATTCTATTAAATGTATAACGTTTTAGAAACGGCTAGCTAGGACGTAGCCCAAGGATGGAGGAGTTGAAATGAGTTCGGATCCCCCTACGCCTGAATTAAGTTATATAAAGGACTGTTGACTTAATGTGTGCATCAACGATTGAATTGGTGCTGAGTTTATATTAATAAAAATGTTGAAAAAAATACATGCCATTGTAAGAGATTATTTCATTTACACCTCACATTCCCTCCCCCCTCCACCCATTTGAGAAAACTCCTGACTATGTCCCTGCAACTGGGGATACCATTTGGGTTACTTACGGCGGTACATTGACTAATAAGAGAATACCATTAAGAAGAAAGATGGTTAAGTTGGTATTACGTTGATTATATAAGTAATTGATAATTATATAAGTAATTATAAATGATACTTCATTTTCCAATTTAATTACCTGACCCACAGAAGTTAGATTAAAAAATACCCGACGTGCATAAGATCGTTAGAAGTGAAAACTTCTACATCGACGGTGTATAATATAGATAGTAATATTAAACGAGGAGCAACATTAATGAAGCATGGAGCTTTAAAATTGATTAGAAACCATTTTTCCTCCATAGATAATGCTTGAAAAAACCGAATCGTTTGATAATAACACGAAGTGAAAGAATAATAATATTTTTTAAATTTTCAAAACTAACAAGGGCAGCTCTCCTAGGAGTTTCGAACATCTCCAACGATTTACATACGAGAAAGATCCTAAGGTACGCAATCTTCTGACGTACAATAATGTTCACGGTCACACAAATTTTAATAACTCTTGAGTAATTTATTACAAAACAGAAACAATAGTATAAAATAGTCTACTATATCAGTACTCCTGTCATTCTATGTAAATGCAATAGAATGAATGACAGCAACTCTGATGTGTTCTGATTAAATTAAAATTAAATTAAAACTATTCACTATTGTTTAACGCATAATACGTGACAATTCACTGTTAAATAAACAAACAACAGTTTAACGACGAAAAACATAACAATTCATCAAAATAATTTGTCTCACAAATTTCTATTGTCTTGGTTATCAAATAGGATGATAAAGAAGCCACACTGAATTATCTCGACAAAAATGAAAGAAAACAATTCATAACACGGTTTTTCGCGGAAATTATGCTTCAAGGAACCCTTCTCTAAGCTGAAGTGTTGAAAGCACGAGTGAAACATAGTTATATCGTGAATGCGAATCCACTTGGCTCCACATGCCTCGTTACATGCGCTAAATACACACACCACCACCACCCCTTCCGGTCTCTGATAACTTCCGAACGGACAACTTCGCCTAAGTATCATGCAACTTACGCCGAAACGTGCCACTAGCGTACGTCCAGCCAGCTATTCGCCGCCGTGCATGCGAGATCTCTAGAAGAAGATACATAGCCATCCTTCTGAACTTGCAGTTACGCGTCGGAAAGAAAGGTACATCACGGACGAGGATTAGAGAATACTATACATACGGAGGTAGGAAAAATGTTCAGAGAGACGCACCTGACTTCTTGACAGTAGCTCCATCATATTACGTCTATTCACTTTCTATTTTAAATTGATTACGTATATAAAGCAGAAAGTATTTCCGCACTATTTAAATAAACAAAATTTTGCGTTTTTGCATACGATTTGGTAAGCGTGCTCTTAAAAAAACCAAGAATTTTTTTTTTCTTCCAATAGCCACTTCTATCAAACTTCGCCAATTACATTCACTTTTCCACAAATACATTTTTTGCCTTCGGAAAAATATACTGAAATCACAAGTCATTCTCACTTGATGTTCTGACAAAAAGTTAATATTGTAATACAACAATATAAATCTAAAATTTCACCTCAAATCATTTGACTATGAGACATAATGGAAACCAAATGTATCATACACTATCACACAAAGAAACGATTAAAAAAACATATTGTTCGAAGCTAATCCATGAAAGTATTGCATCATCTTGAAATTATTTGAAAACTTCCGGCATTCATAACAATATTGTACAGTAACGAGTATATAACACCTATAATCAAAAATTATAGTATGAAAGTGATTATATATCACTTTACAACGATAAGAACGAAACTGATTGAAGGCGAATCAAGAAAATGTCACAACGGAGAAGAGCTCACGTGAGCAAAAATAGTTCTTCTACGCGACGACCTTAATCAAAGAGCGAATTGAAGTGGAAAGCGAAATAGAGCGAATGAGTGAACACATGCGAAAGGTACACGGAAGATGGAAAAGCTACTCGTACACGACGGATCAGAGAAATACACCAACAAAGCTTCGGAACTTCGTAAATCATCAGCAGTCGCTTGCGGCCCGGAAATATCGATTCATCGAATATCAATATTATTAATTTCCATTAACTGGAAAAAATTCAATATCCATTACAGAGGACACAGAAAGAAGCCAATAAATCATATCCAATTCTCCTTTTAACTTTCCATTTAAAGTAAATTACTACTTACTCCATAGAATTCAAAAAATATAAAAAGTAAAATAAGCTAGTGATGACATCGAAAACGAATGCCATGCCTAATAGTAATAATGAGAAGAAGATGAAGAAGGCGACAATACACAATGGTTGAATTATTGCTTTCATTAACACTTAATAAAGCAATTCAATGTTCGGCAGTTAACACATTATTTCGGGTATAACATTATATATTTTTAAATATTTCTCAGAATATACCAGTACAGTGTATATAACGCTTAGGAAAACATTTTCCCTGTTTTTCGAGCAATACAAATTTTTAAAAAATCTGTTATATCAAAATCCTTTCTTTTCTTTTTACGATTCTCAAGAGCTAAAACCTAAACAAACTATCCAATCC
Source organism: Laupala kohalensis (assembly GCA_002313205.1). Classification (NCBI taxonomy): domain Eukaryota; kingdom Metazoa; phylum Arthropoda; class Insecta; order Orthoptera; family Trigonidiidae; genus Laupala; species Laupala kohalensis. Next base: position 360,669 of record NNCF01126154.1, on the reverse strand, counting down.
GTTACTAAATTATTTCACTACCGTTTATCGTGAAATCCCTCGTAAATACGAACACCGGTCGCAAGAATCGATTGAGATCGAATACTTGGGCTCTAATGACCTTGCTGTTGACGAGCCCTTAAAGCCACACACACACAAAGAGAGAGATCGAATACAAAATTAACAGAAAGACGGTTATAAGACTTTTTGAAAATAACATTAAACCTACGTGACAATTTGCGGAAGATTAAAAATACAAAGCACAAAATGAATACAAAAACGAAAACAAAAACACTAGGAATTAGTTGGCATTTTCGTATTCTCTCCAATCCCATTACAGTGATAATTAATCATTTAAGAGATATCTTACCATTAGAACAAGATAAATAAATTACGACGTAAGACCTTATGGACGATTACGATGCATTTTGTGCTTCTTCAAAATACATAATACATTATTCATCATTTATTATCTTGATTATATGATGGATGTTAATAGTAGAATTACCTTATAGCCAAACCAGATTTTATCTCGTCATACGCCGCCTCAGAATATTTTGGTTGTGGTAAGTAGTTTATTGCAGTGTCTTATCTAATATAGTTTACATGAAGTTCAGGAATATAATGAGTCTCTTGCCGCAGTTAATATGTTAACTAACTTTTTGAAAGCACTATAACAAATATAATTTTTGTAAATTGATTAAATATAGAGAAAAAAATAAATTTTTTGCAGGAATTCTAAATATTTGCAGGGTTTGATTTTTTCCTTCTCAAATTGATGGTGCGTTTATCGTCAGTAGGTGCCACTAATGCTCATAACCCCGGTGGGTGTTGTTCACATTTGGCGTTGTTTCATAATAACGAACAATTCTTCCGAGGGGCGTTTGTATTCGTTAAAGGACATTGATAGAGAGAACAAAATGAATGACACACAAGCACATATGGAATACGGATTGGAATGATATACTGATATCCAACTCGGAATGATATTTTGCAAATGTTTGAAAAGGAGAAATATTACAATACTTCCCATATTCTTGAATAAATATGTTTATGAATATTAACAGGCGATGAATTGACCACAAGGAAAAGACAGCAATACGAGGCACCAAAAGGAGTAAAGTAATTATTACTTTACTGAAAAGAACTCTACCCCCTCGGATTACTCTTACAAAAACCTGATATAAGAAATGTAGCTTCTTTTGTACGACAGGAATAGATTCTGGTTTTGTACTAAAAACATCGCACTCCCATAAACATTAACTAGAAAGATTGAAATAGGTTTTCCTAATCGCAATAAACACAGTATAAAATCATTTTTGAGTCATTGCAATTCTCTTCTTCAATTAAGTGAGTGATATAAAGGAGTTAATGGCTTCAACACATTGTTTGATGATTAACATTAATGCAAATGGAGGGTGAAATAATAACAAAGCCCACTAATCGATTACATTGAATCAAAACTCTTGAATACAGAATTTTACTACTTCATATACGTAGAACTAACAACAAATTTAATTACAAGCGTGCCCTTAACAAACAATGAACGGTTGTTTTTAGCGTTTCAAGATAATATTAATTGCTTAATGTAGAAGGACAACGTTAAACATAAATGAACAATAATAAAATTATCAATATAGAATATATGATAAGACTACACTTCAGTGAAACCAATTTAATCATGAAAGATTTTTAGTTTCAACAAAGACAGAGGACTGCAAATATTAACTGATGAGAGGCTAGTTCTTTTATTGTAAGCTAAACCTTCACGTAATAATATGCGTTCCATTAGAATCTCAAAACATTGGTTTCAAAGTACACAAACTCGGTTAATGCGTCTTTCACGAAAATACAATATTTGATACTTTGCTAAAAAAAAGGAAACAGAAAGGAGAATTAAGATATTCAAAAAACTAGGAGAGCCAACAAACAGGAAAAAATAATAATTGGCAACTGATAATGATGAAACCAGTACTCGAATACCTGAACAGAACGAACAAACTCATATTCTTATGAATCGAACAAAGCTACCCAATGAAGAAATTATGAAAACTAGCTAAAATTGAATGTAATTAACATCCTGTATGAACGTTTACTTTTATTAGAAAGACTATTTTAATTATTAACTGGATAATACGATAGATATTATATTCCCCTATCTGCTAGTTGTAGGCAAATTTCATTCTGATTCATATTTAGCATTTACGATTTACCGGCGTGGTAAGACGCGCGCTGACATTTTTTTTTGACAAGTAATGCACATTTCAAAGAATTGAAAAGATTATTTTCTTAATGTAATTTTACATGTTGTTATCTCGGAAAAGAAAAGGTGAAATATGAAACAATGCGAAATCATCAACGTCTTTTAATGCTCTAAAGTATGATACATTTCTTTGATTTGTTCCGTCCGGTTACGAGAATAGAAACTAAAATTTTCTGGGACATTGGTTTATTAATGTATACTAGATCAACTAGAAAACTGAATCTCAGATATATATTCTGTATGAAAATGTGAATGTATACTTTTATGTAGCAAGTCATTTTATTTACCAGAGTAATACGGCAAAAACCTACTACCCTCATATGTTATAGTTGTATGCAAGTTTCACTCTGTTTCATATTTATCATTAACAATTTAAACAGAACATCAGAATAAACAATGTATCATTACGTAACTCACGTATAATTCCCTACCAACTTGTTAACTGTTTTTTACTTACCAGATGCATCAGTGATTTCATTTTTAACATCGTTTTAAAGAAATGAGTCTACTATTGAAAAAATCCGATAGTAGTAGCGACTTTTCTTTATGTAATTTTTAAATGCAGTTATCTCGGAAACGATTATGTGAAAGAAGATATAATAGGGAATCGTCAACACTCCTTTTAATGCTCTAACGTAATATACTTCATTTGTGTGATTTACTTCGTCCGGTTATGCAGAAACGGAACGAAAAATTTAGGGGACATTTGCGTATTAATGCGTATGATGATTCTTCCAAGCTTAAACACCCTTTCTACAAAAGAATTTAAAACAATACTCGCACAAAACTACGACAAGAAAAGTGTAGTGCACTGCCTTATCTATATAGAAACCAGCGACTACATGAAGCATGGAGATCTCCATTTTGCATGCATATTGAAAGGCGCCTGCCTGCTTTGGGTGAGTCCGTATGCTAATCCCACTCGGGACTTGCGAGTTGTCGAGAGTTAACTGGTCAGACGGCCGGACAGAGAGGTACCGAGAACATACCCTGCAGTTTGGACGGGTTTAACACCCAGAATTTCACACAGTGCATAATGGAGACTGCATCCCGGAAATGTTCGTAATTCCAAGCAGTTCCAGCGGGTTTGAACTTGACTGGGAGTGTTCTCGTCCTCTCAGCATCGGGATTTGGGATCGACTTCGCTTTCAAGGCATTTCTGGGTTACAGTTATAGATGACCAAATGTCACTGAGAAAGATAAATTCTCTTCAGCAGTTAGTTCACACCAACTACGATTTGGTCAAGTTCCATTTGATAAATTAGACCTTTTAAAGGAGATCGTATGGATATATGGATTTCGATATATTTTGTGCGTTTTCAGTATACTTTCAGATCAACGTTTTGGACTCGTGATTTGGACTTAATAGTAGAATTCCATTTTATTATAATGCATTGTGACATACACCATTATATTTGTGAAAAATAAGTGTACGGCACATCGCGTATTCATATTTTTCATCTATCTTGGTACGTTTGTGCGCACTATATCACCCCATCCCAGTCCGATGTTTTCTCCAATTTTCCCTCGGGCACTTCGATCAGAATTCATGAGATGGCTGACTTCCGAAGAGTATATTAGCTTATTGTCCTCCACAAAAGCATGAGAAGTGTTAAAATTCTTCATGGCAATAAATTATTTATAACAACGAGACCATGCACAGTTAACAGCTTGAGCCCTGATTTTGAATACACAGGCCGTCCTTAGAAAGTGCGTGGCCCATTAATTCACGATACAAAATAACTTAAAACAGGTGTTATAAAGAAAAACTTGCAATACACATTTTCATTACAATTATCATTTCTATACTGTTACACGAAATTTTGTATTATGTATTACATTTAATAAGCAAGAGGTCCAACTAAAAGTAATCGGTCCTCTAAGTTTAAGAACGTTTCAGTGAATGGAAATATGTAGTACAATACAAGGAAATATGGTCTTAAGATATAAATCCACCAAATTTAAGTTTGACGATCCTTGGCCAGCCAATATGCCAAAAAACCCTTGGCCAACTAGAAAGCGCAACGATAGATTACGCTTTCTAGAGTCCATCTTAAGAAGTCTAAAATTTCCATTCAAAGGTACGGTAAGATCATGATAACTTCAATGTGATTCAGTTGAAGTAAGATTCACTACGGAAAGAAAAAAATATGTAATACACAACACAACGAGTAACGATCTTATAAGTATGTCCAAGGGTAGAAGTACTTGAACAGCTGCTCTACTAAGTAGCTGTACTCAAAATGCACGGTGCCTCTAGCCCTTCACAACTCAAAGGCGAGCAGAGTATCAAAACTTTACTCACTTTCACAGCAAGGAAATTGCTTTCCAGGTAATGGAAGCACTCTAATATCTCTTGTACACATAAGAGAAAGCAAGAGCTGCCAACCGCTGAAAAGCAGAGAAAACACAAAAGGATACATCTAAATTATTCAAAAATGATAAGTAAAATGTTATTTCATTGCAGGTTTAATTATAGATGGATAGCGAGTACCGTTGGTTGGGTATATGTACTCGAAGTAGCAGAATTTTAGTTCTCAAGAAAATCATAAAAAAATGTGTGCGTATTTAAACTAAGTGCTTAAGAGAAACAAAACATTTTCGTGGTTTTCGCAATGAAGAAATTTCGATTGTCTTTTTATCTTCTCAGTAAACAACTCCTTCATTGTACTATGTGTCTTAATTATAGACAACTGCAGAATTATTGATTCACAACTCTTCTTTTATTACATTTGGTTACTAGATTGCCAACATTTCGAGGTGTGTTGACCTCTTAATTAAAGATAGTCTTTAATGAACTGCTTGACAGAGAAGGTTGAACTGCAACCTTCATGATATTTTAAATTTTAATGTGATATGTAACTGAAATGTATATGGTTTTAATGTGATTAATGTGATTTGAATGTGACATGTAACTGGTTTTTTAATTATCTTCATACAATCCAAGCCCTGATGAAGAGGTCAACACACCTTGAAAAGTTGGCAACCTAGTAACCAAATGTAATAGAGGAAGAGATGTGAACCAATAATTCTGCAGTTGTAATGATTGTCTATAATTAAGGCACATAGTACAGTGAAGGAGTTGTTTACAGAGATTTTTATGATTTACTTATTCCACACATTAGGTCAAGATCTTTTCTTTACGAACAATTTCTCTCATTTGCGCTGAATGTTGTTGGTTTTTAGCGTTTTCTTTAGTCTCTACGTATTCGATTTCTTTATTTTTTTATATCAAGCAGCATCATAACAAGATCATAGCCATTCCAAGCAGCATTCAGTATGTCTGTTTCCTATTTACGTAAGATCAATTAGCAAGATAGAGACAAATTATATCCAATTTTTTAAAATATATTTGTTAATCTTTTTCGACTAAACCATTTTCTATAACACTTCAATATGGAAAATTAGATATTCGAAGGAGTTAAGTTGCAAATGGAGATAAATAAAAGTAATTACAAAACTTTGATTAAATTTCAGTTCTTTGAATTGATAAAAATGTTTTTTAAATTTATTTTGAATAAAACAATAAATTAAAAACCTTTGTAAAAACTAGCTTTTATTCAAGCCATATACTAAAACGAATAAAATAAGTTTTGGATTTCATTAATGTAATGCAATGACAAATGTTAGAACATCCATAAATCATTCACATCAGTATATCGTAATAAAAATAAACGTAATAACTATATTTATGGCTAAATATGATTTAATATTTTATGTTATTTGTCTTCAAAAACTAGCCACGCGAAATGTTCATAAAAGCTGATGCCAATTAATTTCATAGGACAGTGATTGGTTGGTAAATAAGAACTTGCCGAAGTATGTATTTTCTTTACAATTTTCACAACAAGCTTTTTGAAAACAAATAATAAAAAAAAGTTTTTATTTGATTCATTATATTGCATTGTCATAGTGTTTAAATATGTGAGTGCCAAATTTCAGCTCAATCGGTTGGGGGGAACTGGTTTAAAATTCAGTAGCGAGATTTGGCCCAAACATACTAACAAAGCAACTAATAGGTGACGTTACATAAGAGATTGTATAAAGTTAACTACATATATAGAATTTCGATATTTTTTAACATAAAAAATTGAACCCAATTTTGTTATTTCTGTAGAAATTTCCCTGAGCTGTAAAATTTCCTGACTTTTCCAGATTCTTGTCACCCTGATTGAACATATACTTCTAAAGGTGCTGAAAGGTTCGCAGCTACACACGTAGAGCTCATCGGCGACGCCAAAGATCTTCCTCTCGCATGAACGCCCTTCTATACGTCTGTTCAGTTGACCTGTTTCGCCTTAAATCCGCGATCCCCAATCAAATCGAATAGCTGCTTTATGGCAGCGAAACGGACTTCCGTTCAGGTCCTGCCCGTCTGTGAAGATTCGCACGTCAATTATCTCGTACCTTTGTTTAACTGAAAGAAAAGGATCTCGTTTGGTCGTTTTTCTCATGTTGATCACATTACTTCTCGCTCCGAAATGCAGAAGAATACGGGTACGAGTTATTCAGCTGATCACGTATCAAAATTAAGCACATAATACACTTCAATTCGTATTAACATATAAACGGGAAAACTAAAACTACCAAATTAGGTCACCAGCAAATCAATTGTTTCACCATTCACTAAGTCAAACAAGAAAATAAAAGTGAAATGATTGAACAATGATACAACATCAATATTTTCGTCCTCTAATGAAAATTACTAATTTCTCACCGCTTATTACTTACCCCACACGGTGGAGTGTGAAAAGGAATTATCTATGGAGATATTTGTTTTCAGAATGACGCATAAGGAAGTCAAACGTCTCAATGAATAAATATATTATTGGAGCTAAATTTGCTATTACACTTTCATTAAATAAACGTACAAAATGTTGTTTGAAATATTCCAGGCAGAGAGAAATAGAATAATCCACATGAAATTGCTCACGACTGAGAAAAATAATTACAATGTTTATATCATAACGTACGTAAATTTAAGGAGGCATTTTTTCTACTATGTGTTAGGAATGAAAAAAGAATTGAATCAACAGCTATAACATGCATTCTTCAATCTTAAAAAAAACTATTTTCAATGGTGAATTCATCAAGACCAGAACCGACAACTGAAAATAGACGATCCGCTCCTACTATACTATACAGAAGGTAAAGCTTTGTTGGGGCAGCCTGATTGGGACCTAAGGTTAGAGATCACGCTCGCTGTCCGTCACAGTGAACGTATTAATTTTTGCTGTTTATCTAATGAACCTACTTCAAACGGAAAATATATTAATCAATATTTGAATCAAAAAATATTTCGAAGGAGATTGTTTTAATTTTACAATTGCACCAGTTTTTTTTAAATATTTAAACTATACAACTATTATAGGAGTTATAGATTATATTAAATTATTTGACCTTACAATACTGTAAAATACAAAAAAAAAATACTTTCGGTTTTCTTATTAGTTTGTACAAAACATGTAATTCATTATGTTGATATTTCAACGAGAAAGAAATGTGTGAACGCTCTTGAGAATGAGCCTAATACTAAACGTAATTTTGTTGCGATTCTTTCAATCTTGTTAACGTATCTTGACAATGTGGATTCATCTCCGACTAAAACATGGTACAATCAGTGCGTTGATCTGAATATTGCATTCGTCGAATAGGTCACTCCTTCCTAAGAAGTAGATAGGCTGTGGCAGAAAAGGAGGTATGTCCCGCGGCTCACACTGTAGAGGGCCTCCAATTGATCACCAAATATAATTAAAAAAGGGTAAACTTGCACTTTAATACACACTAAAATTGTATTATAATGATAAAATAAATAATTTCTGAGCTTCTTATAAGAATCACCTCAAAATTCAATTTCTTGACGTAATCTAAAAGACACCACGATAACACATTACGAAGCTTATGCGACGGCCTCCCGCGCCGAGTCTCATTAATTGTTGGTATACCACTATACCAGGGTACTCATACAAAGTATCGAAAGATGGTTCAGATCAAGTGATCAGCGAACAGTTCAAATCAACCACTGAAACGACTCCCAATGTGTATGATAGTCTCCAACATAGCGCCCTTGTTCAACCGGCGAATCCCAATTCCAACAGCGTCTTTGTTCCAGATTTCCGCACCACAGCTTCAGACAGAGAAAATGGAGAGATCGATCCTGAGTTCTGCCGGACAAGGCGACGTCATCTGCTGAGATTTGCCCCCAGCGCTCTCGAGTAATGGCAGTTCGACGCCATTCAGGCCAACGGCAACTTAGAACCAACTAATTACCTTTCCCTCCATCTCCTCGTTTCTCTGTCACAAGCGTTCCTTCGACGCGTTACGTACATAACACCAAAGAGTAATTGCCATCTATCAGCGCAGTACGACTGATTAGCGATGTGCTGGGCGCTACGAAGTGTGAAATATACACAGAATAACCAAAATATTTCATGAATGACCAAAAACGATTGACTGTAAAGAATAATAGTTGACTGCACAGAATAAGCAAAACAGCGCAGAAGCATTGTGTATTTCATTCATTCCACTCGGTGAGAAACAAGTTCAGGGCAAATACACCATCGCTCAACATGTTTCACACTCCAAACGCGGGGAGAGCAGTATTTCAATGAAAATAATATATGCACTTATTCCTCACTAAAATGTATAATTATAATGAGATATTGCTCACTCATGAAAAATGTACGACCGTCATTACTGTTCATCGTTGTTATTCTAGAATAGAAAAAAGGATCATTTCATGTAATTTTCCAGGATTATGTGAGGTGTAATACGAACATAAGACTGAGGATCAATCATTTCTGTTACACAACTACGCTTACGACTTGCATAGTTAAAATAAGTAGAATTCTGCACTGATCTTAACAGCCAGTCGAACTGCCATGAAGGTTGATTGTCATGTACCGTCGTCTCCCAGATGATTGTACTATATTTAGAAGAAGTAAACCACTTTCCATTTTATCACATTACCACTCCAATTAAATGACTCGTTCCACGATTTTTACGGCACATTTGATATGGTGTACTTCGATTTTCCTAACTCCAAAGGTAAACTATATCACGAAGATCTGAAAACATGTAATCGTGACTATAGGATGGCGTGAGACAGGAAACTTGGAAAGGGAATGTAATAACCCTAAAGAACACTAAGCTCCAGGACATTCCTCCTTCTTCGAATATTAGCTTGTTTCGTCAAAACGTCGAAACAAGGAAAACGTATAATATAGACTTGTAATATATATA
>NNCF01126154.1:298133-349727 GCA_002313205.1 Laupala kohalensis | reverse complement strand
TATATATATATATATATATATATGGGGCTTTAGGGCTCGTCAGCGGCAAGCTCATTGCAATATACACTCTATAGCTAAATGAATGGTATATGTAATAATAGTTCTTTTAACTTTTCAGTGTTACTCATAGAAGAGTGAATATTTAGTTTTTTTAACAATATTTTTTATCTTCACGTTTTCGTTTTTCTTATTGCAGCTTTCATTCTCTTTGAATATCAGTTTCCTTTCGTTGAGCAGAGCTAATGATTTTCAATTGTTTACCCAAAGTCGCCGATATTGGGTAAAATACATGAAGGAACCAAATTTTCTCCTGGTCCCCACATCTTCAATTTGATTTACTTTATAATCGAATGGTTTACTATTACTGTAATTATTTATTTACCTCCCTCTTCCACCACCCAACTCTTATAATCACAATTTGTTGCCAAAGGACTCACTGAGACAAGTTAAACGAACTCAAACTCGATTGACTTACTGTTAGCCATTGATGAGACCCTATGGGCACCTCACATCTATTAAACCATCCTGATAATACACAGAGGCGCACGCGAGGGAGTGCTCGGGAGGCTCATGCCTCCGCATCAAAATACAAATAATACGCGTTTTGAAGAAATAAAACAGATTTATTAATAAATTTCAATTTATTTTCTGACATAGCTACTATATCGTTGATTATATGTTTCAAAATAGTAGACTAGTATGTTGACTGCCAAGCTTCAGCTCTCTTAGATTATTTGGATGTGGCAACCTCCTCCGAGATTTTTTTTATGAGTACGCCACTGATGGCACCACATTATTTTGTCACCAGACTTGCTTGCATACGTGTGAAAAGTTTCGTGTGAAAAGAGAGTTGTCAGTTTTTCTTACTATGTTACAGACGACGCTAATGAGAGTGTGTTAAAAATGAAAGGGGTAAAGAATAGTGTACAAGTATAGAGCAAATATCTCATTATTAATCTCCCATCTGATTCAGAAACATCAAAAAAACAAAGCATCGCCCGCAAGAGAGAGATATCCGCCTCCACCAGAGCAGATACGGGGTCCCCTACATGGTTCCGTGTCATCTCTTTCAGCATCACCTACCCAGTCAGGTGGAGCGGCGCGGTTCTGAGACGCGGTGCGCGCGGAGCGACGCTGCTGTCGCCTCAGATTGAATTTCCTGCATCTCCCCTCCTTTTCCTCTCACTGCTTTCCCCGATGCGTGCGATCGCGCTGTCGGCAACGCCTCGACGACATTGCTAACTTCGTTGGTGGCAGCGACGAGGCTGCGCGGCGGCAGCGTCGCGCCGGATGGCTGGGATGACACGGAGCGGAGTGCGAGGGATGGAGGGACGGCGACGAAGGTGATAGGCCAATATCGTGACTAGCATTCAGAGGAGGGCTTTCACGCGAAAGGGCGAACGCCACACGAGGGCAAGCAATGGCGAGTAATTACTTTGAAGTGCAAATAACAAGTACATTGCGAAAGCAGCAGTTTATTGCTTAGGGCAAATAAAAAACTGTATTCAGTTTTAAATTTGAAACATTTTTACGCAAGAGTTTTATCAAATAATTTTAAACGTTCATTTAAAAAAACAGACCGAAAGCGGTGGTTTTCCTAATGTAGCACCTTCACCACTTTCGCTGAGCAGAAAACCATAGCTCGACCGAACAAGGTAAGGTTTTCAGCTGGAGTTACCCTAACCACCTTCACTTGTAGTTCAGTACCATAAGTACATTAATGAAATTTCCACGCCATGGTAACAACTTAATTTGCTTCATAATGTTTTCGACGGAATGGCCGTCATCATCAGTGAATCTGGTGTAGGAAATTTCTGGCAGGAAAATGCATTTTTCCTACACAACTTTCGTACACCAGATTCGCTGATGACGGCCATGCCGTCGAAAACATATTATGAAGCAAATACAGTTGTTACCATTGTAAAACGTGGTAAAATGTCTTTACAAATGGTAACTATGACACACCTCCTCCATATCAGAACCACAAGCTTCTCGGCAGCCCAACAACTCTTCCTCCAAAATCCCTACCTAAAATTCTTCCTAAAACCCAAGTCACGGGTAGTTGGAAGATTAGTTCTCGTTACCTGAACCTCCATAAGACAATAAATAAAATAAAATATTGCTATATAAACAGATGGTCAAAGATATTTCAGAAAACATGGTGGTAAAACGTTCACCTCTCATTATCTCATGACTTACGTTGACATCTAAAACTTCAGTAGATCAAGTGTAGTGGTATTTAATACAACTAATATCAGTTTCAACTTGTGAAAAATCTCTCAAACAATCATGAAACTTGGAATACATAATTCAGGTGATTCCTTCAAGTGATTCAACTGAGTATATTGTACACTGTGTAATGTACATTGTGGTAAACTTAGTTTCTGACGACTATTTTTTTTTGTCTACGGGTGGAATGGCTCCTTGTCAAAGTCGGTAGTAAATATTTATAGAAGATGCCATTGGACGGAAAACGGAGTTACGTCATTTATGAATACATTTTTTCAAAAAAGTTATCAAAAAATGTTTACGTAATTCATAATTGCGTGTATTTTTTATTCCGTATGATGTAGATATAATTATTTCCAAGAAATATATTATTTTTTATTTATTACGAGTAAATAAAATAATAATGAATCCATGTAATACTTAGTAACCATTTTTCTATTTTTTAATACGACTTAATGAATTGTTCAAATACTTAAAAGTAATTTACTCTCGGAAAGCGATCCACCATCTACTACTACTCCCCGCTCAACACACAAATCGTAACAAATATCATTTCATATTTAAACGCACTAAAATATGTACCTCGAATCAAAACTTAGAAAAAAGAAAAAAAAGTCCTTCCTCGTATAAAACAGGAGAGAACAAAGATATTTTTTAAATAAATTATTTCTATGCTCTTGCAATAAATGAAGAAAAGCAATTAAGTTCGATGAAATAAAACGCATCTTCAGTAGACTGGATAATACGACAAATAATAACGAAAATTAACTTGATACTCACCCTCGCTGGAAAAGGTCCACGTTGAAGAACTTGTAGAGCTCGACGGAGAACTCCACGGTGGCCTGCAGCTCGCTCATGGCGGCGCGTGTCCGCTCCCCATCCTAACACAAATGTAAATACAAAACTATGTTATTTGCCACGATTCATCATAGTAATAGTATTGATAATTCTTCTGGATTAATCAAAACAGAAAAAGGTTCAGACCAAAGTAATGACTGACGGAATTTATATGTAGACATGTAAATGTACGAGATTTAATGTAATAAGAGAGAGAACTTGTACCTCAAACTTCGTACACCCATCATAATTTTTCGAATTTTTTTACCTCTATTTCAAACCCGACTTTGATATCTTTAGCCAAGTTTGTATATCCTATCCTTATACTTACCCTTCGATCATTACTGTTTCAACAGGACGTTTTGACACTATTACACATTATATAACGAGGTTCCGTGTTAGTAGTATACACAGTATTGTATACAGAATATGTATAAAAAATTGCATAAAAATCAACTGGATAGTATGACTACATACACTTTATACAATATTACACATTAATTTTGCTTTCAGTATTTAATGTCTTCTTGTGTCGTAATCACTGTAAGTATGCCTATCAGTCTTTTTATTAATTAAATGAGTTCAAATCCAAATACGAGCCAAAATCTATCATTTTCCTCTCCCATTTATCCTGCATCTGTTCTGACCTTTGTTTATCAGGTTTCATTACCCATTCGGTTTGAGCAAAGGTAAAGAACAAATATGTCTATCAGTATAACAAACAATTATTTTCGTGGTAGTATTCTCCAATATAAGGAGGGAATGAGCGATAAAGAAATGCATAGCGGAACATTATCAGGAAATATTTTAGATTAAAAATATACTAAACACAATAATAAATAAATAGGTTAATTGATCATTAACGTTGAATACATATTACATTTCGAGCGGTGGTTACTAGCAGTTAACGTTATTATTCTTTTGATTCATACTATAACTGTTTCGTTAACAAAAAAATAAACTGCAGAATAAGTGCTATTGACTGTAAGAAACTTGTACTAGTGACAGAAACGTGGCGAGGAGTGGGGGGGAGGAGGAAGAAGAGGCGCCGTCCCGCAGTTCAACCTGTGAGCATCGATGTATATGTTACCGGTAATGTGGGAAATCCAGACATAGTGAACAATTCCTAGGTAATGTGCACAATTCCTGATGTCATTAGTAGTACACTGATATTAGCAAAAATAGGGAGGGGGGAATTCGTAAAGTTTTGAAACTTGTTAAGTAGGTGTAGATTGTATTATTATTCACTGTTATTAACTCTCCCCAAAATGTTCGGACCCACGCACCCCTAAAAGCCACCCCTAATGTAACCGTGAGGTTCTCGAGAAAGTTCTCTATATGACAAAGTATTCCTCATTAAATTTGCAACAAAAAGTTTGAAACCGTTTTGTGATACGTGCATTTGTTCTCGCGCTATGAGCCCTCCAATGAGGGAGTAATTTTCAAAATGTCAATTTATTCATTTGTCTATCTATAAATTTGCATTTTAAGACGTCGAAGGACTCATGTAGTGATATATACAACAAAACAGCTGTGTCAATACGTATTTTGGTCAAAAACTCGAGTCTCAGGGTGAATAGAAGGAGACCGGGTAATGCGTCCGTATTTCTATTAAACCCTGCGCGCGAATTGTTAGTGTTCCATTCGTACTTGGAAGTCTATATGCTTGTTGCAGTGTCCCGGAGCTTCAAATGCAAATTTAATTGTTTTAACTCGTACATTGCACTTTTCATCAGATAAAACATTAAACAATTGGTTTTATTCCATTTCCAAACAATATTCCCTAAAACGTAAAAGAGTTATTGCATAACGTACACGCTTCCTATCGTATACGTTACGTTGATGACGCTAACCGCGAAACGCACATGGAAATAACTAGAGTAATCGAAGCATTTTGCACAGCGTACCTTCGAATCAAATCATACTAAAAATTGTTAATCCAAATAAACTACTTCATTACAAGTGTACACACGCAAATTGAACAATGAGTACTCCAGCGTGTGTTCATACGGCACACACAACTAACAAACTCTCGCATACACTCTCAGATATCAACATAACTTCAAATCCAAACCAGGATCCGCCATGACATCTGTCACTAGCGTTCCACTAACATCATACGCAAACAGAGGCGTTGTACTGCGCGAGGAGCCCCTATTTAGTGTACTTCTAACTTCTGAGCATGCGCAGAAGTAATCTGCAGGGGCATAGCGTATTCGATAGCTGGCAGATGCGCAATGCAAAAGTTCCCTAATATTGAGTTCTCTGTATGCCATTTTGTAGCGATCAAACCAAGTTTTCGCGAAAGGAAATACTCATTATGATACTTCTTAAGACCGATTTGAACTTCTTTTCGAGAGGTGGAGTGGTGTTCATGCAATAAACCCTTCGAGGATAGTTTTAAAAATTATTATGAATCCATTATTTTTCGATAAAGGCACTCATTTTTCAAGTGGTATCATTTTAGATAAAGGGTATCTCTTCAATCAGAGGATGTATTAATTTCCTTCGTTTGTATTCTTGAAAAAGTAAATCTATTGTCATATATTGCTTTATGATGCTACTTTACTAAAGAAATTGTTTATCAGTGGAAATGTTACAATAACATAAACAATAATTATAATGACAGACATAAAAAATTCGGAAACGAGAACTAAAGTCCTAGTAATTAGTTTGTACGTAAAAAGGGGTTTTCTAAGAGACGAATTAAATGAAAAAAATACACTAAACCACATCAACAGTTATGTACTTTCTTTAAGGAAAATATATTATTTTCTTTCCGAAATATGCCATTGGTACATGAAACTTATACCGCGTCATATTGTTCTAGCGGTCTCTCACAATGTTGCATACACATTTTGCATCTGCTGCACAGGCAAAAATACCCTTATAATTGTTTCATTAAATATGACATTAAAATAGATAAAAAAACGGAAATTATAATATTCTTGTAGAAAATTTCTCTCCAGTGAATATACGATAGTCACAATACGCTCTGGACTTACGTTAACGCATTTAAGATAAATGAAACAGAAAAGTTGAAAAAACAATTTTTTTTACTTTTATTCATTTTAACTAACAAATTAACATTGGAAATTTTCTACTCTTCATGAAATAACTAAATTTTCTTAAAGAGTACAATACTACTAATTTTAATTTCTCGTAGAAATTCGAAATTTTTGCTATTCCGAAAATACACCTATTACCCTAAGCAATATACATATTAGAAACTTTATTTAAAATGGTATGTTTCTCATGACTTAACAATTTTCTTTTTTTACTTTGGTACATTGTGGAATTGTCACAACTCGTCTTGTATATTTTACCTTGTCACATCCTTTTACCAGACGTGTGACTAGTATACGCCAATACATGGAAAGTAATTTATAAAATGAGAACAAAATTCATAAGAAATTTCTCAAAACAGATTGCATGAAACAGAATTGTGACCATTATTGGTGAAGTTAGTAGAGTTTTCTAGAAAAAATTATGCGATTATTATGAAATACCTAAGAAAAATTTGAGAAATGTAACGTTAATTTTCGAAATGTATAGCATGTAATGAATCATTACTTTCAATGAACAAATATGCTTAAAAATCCTAGAAGAGTAAATGAACAAATCGCCTCCAGAAGTCAGGAAAAACACGACTGTGTATGATCCCTTTTTTTCCCTTAAACCAAAAGTTCATCAGAAAACAAAGAAACAAAACATTGCTATGTGATTATTGAAATCCGGAAACATACAGATTCCAATACTCGAATATGTGTTCAAAAATGCATGGAAAAAATCGGTAAAAATGTGGTATTCCGTTTTCACAACATTGACGGAAATTGGGCTAGAACACTAATTTTAAGTAAATTATGGAATAGAAAGTTAAAAAACAACTAACATTCTGAAGTTATGGGACACGAAAACAAGCATATAGAATTCCAAATACGAGTGAAACATTAACAATACGCGCACAGGGATTAATAGAAGAAATACGAACGCGTTTCCCAGTCGCCATCTATTCGCCCTGAGACTCGAGTTTTTGACCAAAATACGTATTGACACATCTGTTTCGTTGCGTATATCACTACATTCGGATACAAGTCCTTCGAGTTCTTCAAATGCAAAAAGTACCATTCATAGATCGAAAAATGAAGAATAAATTGTCATTTTGAAAACTACCTCCTGATTGGAGAGCTCATAGCGCGAGAACCAATGCACGTATCGCAAAAACGATTTCCATTTTCTCCTTTATATTTCTATTTTTTTTTAAATTTAATGAGGAATATTTTGTCACATATATAACTTTTTAGAGAACCTGACCGTTATGCGACAAAGCGGGAAAAAATCCGCCATCGTGCACATTAGGGGTGGCTTTTAAGGAGGCGTGGCTCCGAAAAATTTGAGAGAGGATTATTAATATGCACAAGTTTCAAACCTTTACGAATTTTTTCCCCTAAGAACCTGTTTTTCGTCTAATTTCAGTGGACTATAGGCAAAGTAGGAAATATTTATCACATTTTTCACTTTACCTCAGTATATTGCATATTACCTAGACATTGTAGACATAGCCTACCGAAAGACAGATAAAGCTAGTAATACAAAACATTCCAGTTTAAAATCACAAAAATTATGGTCTTGGATAGTGACTCGGTATTTTTCTCAGTATTTTCGCTAATATGAGGGAATAGGAAAGGAGATATGATGGCTTGTTGACGAGATAGATTTTCATAATTTCAAATCATCTGACAAAATTTAAATGTATGATGATAATGAGGTAAAACAATGAATGCTGTTTTTCAGCTGTGTACTGCGAGCGGAAGTACAACATTTCCCTGCCAATACTTGCCAAATGCTAGAATTATATGAAAAATTTCCAATTTATTTTTTATTACCTCTTTCAGCGGTATTTTTGCGTATATTGGAAGGTTATTAAGTGCGTTATTTTAGAGATCTCACCTTCGATTTTAGGTATATAGAACACTCCTGATTGTCTGACCTGAGTTCATGATGGTAGATTAACCAGGTTATCAAGAGACCCTTTAAACTATTTTGACACATTTAGAATTTTAAATTTATTATTAGCATTTAAATTTTAGAGTTCAAATGTTGATAAGTGCATTCTTGAAGGGGCTTGGATTGAATTTTACCCGGTATTTGTTATCAATAAAAACGAATCAGAAGAGAATGCTCCACGGTTTCAGTATTAGTAAATTACCTAGATTTTACTAGTTTGGTCCATATTCTTCGCAGATGCTGGCTCAGACGTTTTCTAGATTTGAAATCGTACTTAAAAGAGGAATGTGTTGAAAGTTCAATTTATTTTTCCTTGTCATGAATAGGAACAGTATTTCTTTCAGTAGGCAATTTAGTTATCTTTTTTTGGCAACTCTACTACTAGATTTCACTGCTTTTTATGGCTTTTTATAGTGAGCTACTCAGTTTTGGCCCTCTTTTTATAGGAATCTTTTTGTGTGTGTTTTAATGATATTACTAAACGTACTAAGCAAACGGTATGAAGTCGTTCGCAGAATTATTGTAAACATGCGTCTAATTATTATTATTATGACCTTGAATACAAAAAATGACAGATAAGTGAAAATGTATGGTTAGTAATAAACTTAAACCGTCCGCCTTTACTGTTTAATTTTGGCATAACCTTAAGTAGGGGTGAACACCATGTTGTTTGAAACGTACAAGGTGAAGGCACCCCAGGTTGGGAACTGCTGGTCTATATGTATATAATGGATATGCGAATCATTATGTTCTACTACAATATGCTTAAACATAAACTAAGTAATATGTCGCATAAAAATGACAATACTGACTCAAGTAAAAAGAAAAAAAGAATTCTATGAATATAATTCTCACATAAATATTAAAATCACGAAAGAACTTTGTATACCATAACTATTTCGTTACTTCTCAACCCATTCAATATGAATTAACGTATCTTTCTTGCATATGATTTCCTCATCGAAATTCCTAACTAGCAATACGGCTTTCCACAACTTATTATCGTTATAAAAAGAACTTCCCAACAGGCACTGTGTAGGCATGCAAATTAATAAAAAGCGTAACAGAAACGTAAATGGTAATGTTATATTTATTTCAGAAACTTATTTATATATCTTCATTTCTTTACCTTCTCATAGTCTTTGAGTCAAGTGTTCAAAAAGCGGTCTTCCCATGAAGTTTTGGAGAAGTGATTTTTTGCTCCTGTATGCAGGGCGCTCATTACGAATTTCAATTCCCTCGAAATAGTTCGGGAAATGTGAAAAAAAAAAATCAAAAAATTCCAAACAATTGCGTCTTTTTTTATTGTATAAAATTCCAAACAATTGCTGTTTTTGATTTATTGTATGCAATTAAACTAGGTTCTCCAATGTTTACTCCAAACAAAAAAGGATTTGTAACTCGCAGTGTACCTCGCACATCCTCCATCATCCAATCAACGCACAATGGAAAGTGTGGTGCCATTATGTTTCGAAATGTATGAGTCTGAAGGAAAAAAAAACTCATAAAATATTCACAACAAATTAAAATGAATTGGTAGAAAATAAGATATACTAACGGGAGAAAAGTGGAGACTAATAGTGGGTCCTAACTCGAAGATTTCAGATTTACGTTATAATTTTATATATCTATCAATGTTTCTATTTTCAATGTAAATACATTTTTAGAATGGTCAATATTACAATATTCGTGGGAAAGTCAGTAATAGTTAACTTAAAACCACTCGTAAAGGGGAAAACTATTTATTATTTACATAGGGAGACAATAAAAGAACGGTAAAGTGCTGGTGTATGGTGAACAAGTGAGGTGATGCGAACGTAAATTGTAAGGAAAATAACAATGACATGGTAGTCAGTAAATAGAGAAGAATGGAAGAATGGATAGATGAAGTACATTATTTTTATATCAGTACATGGATTGAATTAAGCCACGTTAATGTACAATGTATTATAAAGGTTTTATGATATTATGTTATGATAAACTATATTGTTTTATTCGAATTTTATTTTATTTTGTAGTAATAAAGTGTATTTTTTATACTTATATTATGTGATTTGATTAAAGTATTCATATTTTTTGTTACTTTATTGTAACTTTATAACATTTGAGTTATATCTATAACCCTATCGACTGTTCTCCAGATGAAAAACCAACAACAAAAAATTAACATTGACAAAAAAATTATGAGGACCTGATCAACAACTAAATAAAAAATTGAACAACACAAATTTGTAAAAATTAATGGATTGATTTAATTCACCCTTTCCACATTTATTTTAAGAGATCCACAGCTCGTTACAGAGAGATTGTGCAAGACTTTGTAAACATGTTATAAAAATATTGAAGCTCTTCTCAAAATATTTTGCAATTTTTTACTTTTAACCTCCTGAAACAGTTTTTGTTCTTCATAGAATCAACATATTAATATGTCCTTTTTTCATGGAATATATTATGAACCATGGTACTGCATGTTCTAAATTTTCTCAAGAATGCGGAATTTAAAATACATTTAAGAGTAAAGTAGATCTTAATCACTCAAAACAGTCTCAAAATTGAAAAAACATTACTGCAACAAACTCAGTACAAAAAGAATCTTTAAAAAGGAATGTAGTAAATACAATTTTCAATACTTTTGTATCAGGCAAAAGATACATTCAAAAGTCGAACTCAAAACATCATAAGTGCATATTATCTCATATTAAACCTCATATTGTTTCTTTTTTAGTTTGAAGGAAAATATTTAAGAAAATTGGTGTTGAAAATCATATAAACATAAATTGAAATTCAGAACAATACAACAAAAATACATATACTGTCTTCATTGAAATGCATACTTAAATCTAGATTTAACTGAAGATAATTAGAAAAATTGGAGTACCTAACAATGTCTTTGGGATATAAATGTTGTATCTTCAAAGCTTATGCAAAATACAGTATTACAGTCTTTTGACAAACATAATAATGCACTCTACAGTCCTACAATAAAAAAAAAAAGATTTAAAAACTTTTCTTACATTATGTCTTTTGATCATGTCATTCTTAATAACATGTATTTCACCCGTAAGTTATAATGTGTGATAATAATCATATCAGATCTGTATTGTTCCTCTTCAGGTGTTCATGTCATATCATCTAAGCTTATTCTAAACTTAATAATACAGTTTTTTGCCACATATAATAATGTTTTCTTGCAAAAATAGTAATTTAAAACATTTTTTCAACATTTCTTTTCATCTTGTCATTTCTTCATACCATGCATTTTCTTCTTCAACCCACAAGTTATAGTATGTTATAATATTTACATCTGTACAGTTTCTCTTCAGATGTCTACAACATGCCTTTCTCCCCATGTATAGTAAGTTCCTAACTCCCTCAGAATATTCTGCATTGAATTTGAATGTGTAGGCCTACGTATTCACTCAAAATCTTATGACTCTTTAAACAATCAAATTTTATTTAATTTTTTTTTAAAATGAGCATGAAATAAATACACTCTATATAATTGTTTGAAGATGGTATAAAAATTTGTATAGTAAATATAATACTGTGGATTGTGAGTACCATGTAAATAAAATTCTTTCTTTTACACAGAACCAAAATGGGAAGTATGTTTAGCAAACTAAAGCTAATTAATGAAAATAATTATAACATTAAAGCAAATGTACCACTCAGAAAGCAGAGGAAATCTACTTTTTCTAGTTCACAATAATTTTTCTAAACACCATAGTAAATTCTATGGTTAGTAGATAAATAGACTAAAAGCATTGGTCACAGAAAGGGAAACAAATACAAGAAATCTTTATTGACATGAGTGTAGTATATTTCTAAATAAATTATGAGGGAAAACGTAAACAGAAGTTATTAAGCTCTGAAGAATTTGTCACCTCAACAATTTTATGTCGTTATAACATAATTTATGTGGGTACTTTCAAAGCAAATGACCCGGAGTGCAGTGACACTACGGCAACGTGAGTGCGATTGCATGACTCGAGCACATAAATTGCAAGAGCAACAAGTTTCTTAGACTGGCGAAAACTATGAAGATCTCTCACATGGCAGAAAATTGTTTTACCTTTCAACATTTAAGGCAGAATTTTCTCAATCACTTATCGCAAATAATGAAGCTTTAAAAGAATTTTCAAGAAACTCGTAATATAGCCCGCAAACAGGTGACATTTAAAAACAATCAACAAATCCAGTCACAAATTTTGAACAATATCGTAATACGAACAATGTCTCTACGCAAAATAAAAATAAAGAAAAAATACTAACCTTTCTACGATATCAAGCAACAAACAGCATCCCAGCAAATTCAAAAATCCTCCTCCTCTTCAAGATACAAAAATCATATTCAGCGCTAAGTACTCACTAACACTTATTACACACTCAAGAATTAATATCCACTTGCACACCAACGAACACCTTAAAGGTAAAACACTACAGTAACGTAAATCTACGTATCCATGACGCACTCCGGTACCCACGGTCCCAGACACAGCCTCTCTAATAAGATCTCTCTACGGAAGAACACAGCACTATTGATTTTTGGTGATTGCCATTTTCGTGTATTAAACCTCATCTGAAATTTATTGCAGTGGTTAAATATATAGGCAAAATATACATTTGTATTGACTAACAGTAGCAACACCCTGTTTTTCAGTAATAACCAAGACGATCACGAACTGTCAAATGCAGACTTGTCGCCATACTGGAACCAGCTTTCTCTTCCAGGAAGGCCAACATAATATCAGCTGTGCAATCCGTAAAAAAAATCGTGTGGTTCATTTGGAATAATTCACTATATCACTCATCTTACTTCATTAATTGAGATATAAATACAAAATGTTATTATTTATGACTGAATGCATAAATATGTCCGACGTCTCTCAGAGATGTGACTATAAAAGGGTGGGCTACAAAGCGCTACAGTTGCTTTACCTGCATGTTGTTCGATGCTGCTGCGATCTCGTTGTGAATTTGCGTATTACTATTATGGTTTCTAATGAGCCGTACAGAGATCACTTGAGTAGGAGAGTGGTTTTCAAATAAAAGAATCGGGATATTTAAATTTTTATTTACAGAAGTTTTGTTTACATTAATTACAAAATTCACTTATTATGTTTAAAAGTAGTACAGTATGGTTTGAAATTATGTACATAGTTTTTTAAATAGTTAACAATCAATTTTTTAAATCCACTTTGAGGTAAATTAGTTTCTTATCACTTATGTATCTGATACTGAATTTAACTAGGAATTTCGGGGGGAGATATGAAATATTTTTTTAATGCGATAATACACAAGAAGTATTTGAATATGACATAATTGATACAGATTCATCACATACATAAAAATTGAAATTATTACGAGACAAAGTGTAATATTCCATAGACTCGGTCCTCATTCGAGTTTTAACACTAATACGTCGTGCCGGTTTTTGGGGTTAATAACTTGAGATATTAAGTTACATCATTCTCATGTAAATATCTTTAAAAAAACATAACAAAACAGAGATATAATAAACTAAGCTGTTTCATCACTTCTTGGATATCACTAAATTAACGAAAATCACCTGAAAAAGAAACAATGCGGAAATTCGATGTACACTTTTTCCATACGAATGTAAACCTTCATGGATTAGCAACATTACTGAATCTCGTCTAATTTATTGTCTCAATTCAATGCACTGTCCAAACGCCTAGATCTTGCGTTTTTGAGGTTTCCAGGTTGGATTAAACGCGTTTCTGGAAAAGAATGTCTGTTCTATCTGATCAAGAGTGAAGAAGGAAGAATATTGGGAGAAATAAATGTTCGTTTTTGGTCATAATACTATAAATGATAGTGGTAGTATCATATTTTTGTCAATTTATTATATGTTCTTACATTCATATTTAAATAATTTTATGTTCCACGCAATTCCATTTAATGGAATGTTTTGATGAGCTTTTACCACATTTTGGTAAACTTCCAGTAATTAAAGAAGAAAATGATCTGAATGTGAGGTAGTGTGGAGATAATCGCAATGTTTAGCAACCACCTAGTTGTATTTCAACAACTTATCAGTAAAAGAAATCTTGAACATTACTACGAAATTAATTTTTATAGTCTATAGGAATCGTACATACAATTCTCATTACCCCAAATATTCTTATATTTTTAGTGGATGCGTGACATAACAATAACTATGCATATGACAATGCTAATAACAATAGGCATGCATATTTTTCTTAAAATGAATTTTTCTGTACAATTTTGTATCATAAAAATATCATGTCATTGACGTTAGGGACACTGATTCTGGTTGTATAAATCAATATAACATAACTAAATTTGGAATAGCTCTACTTTTTTTCTTGAAAATGATGTTAGGGGGAAATAACACTTTGATAATTTGAATTTTATATTTTACTTTGATTTTATTTCCTAAAGAGAACTGTAAGGAGACACTAATAGTTTTAGGGATATTATCAGTTTTATTTATATGACGATTCATTTTACTTCATTATACTTAGTAGACGATTCATTTTACGTTGAGTGGAAGTCATTTTACAATATCTCTGACTGCAGTTATTTTAGATAACTGTACATGTTTTTTTTATTTGTACAGAAAATGCAAAGTATTATCAGGTTGTCTGGCTGCGTTTAAACCCACGAATTTGACAGGATTTTGCATTTCTGTAACTACACAAAGAATGCACTAGTTCTAAAGACAAATCAGAAGTTCATCCAAAATATGCAATGGAAGACGAACAGAACTCGGCATGCCTGAATGAGGCCAAAACAGTGTTTGAATCGGAACCATCCGAGATTGATGAACTGGCGTTCTGCCTCAAAAGTCTCCCTCGAAAGTCGGAGATGGGAACTTTATTTTGAGTCCGAGCAGCTCAAAGGTCGCAGGGACTTCATTGAACTTCGCACACGAAGAAGGTCTCGAAGGAGCATGGCGAGTCGTTCCATTTGAGGCCCTTCCCATCACGGTTCCACAGTTCCATGCAGTGTTCCTCTTCCCCGTTCTCGTAGCGGAAGTTGTTGGGTTCGCCAGCATTCCAGTTCTCGAACGTAATTGGTCGGCCAGTAGACATCCAGAAGAAGGTGCCTTCCTCCGCCTGGTCGGTACCCGACGTCCAGAAGTGTTCGTTGCCCAGACCTGCACACAAAGAAATGACCGTGAGTTAGGAACCCTGATGAAATTGTCAGCATGAATCCTTTATTTCATTTTTATTTCAAAACGTTTACAACCGCAGTATAAAATATAAATTCATGTAGTACAAAAGGGTATCTAAAGATTTTATGTCAACAATTGTTTAAATATGCATAATGAATATTCAATAAGTGATATACTTTACATTGAAGATAACCCAACATTTTGATATTCATTACAACATAAGTCGAATTTATCAGTAATACGGAGAAAACAAAAATATGTCATGTCTTTTAAGCTTGGCTATTTACCGAACACAAATAATGAGCTGTTGTAATATTAAGGGAACGAAATTAATCAATTTTTGTAAAGGGAATTATATATTATTTTACATAAAGAAAACAGAAAGGATGCTATATGGTAAATTCAATCATTTTCATATTTTATGAAACTAACAATTTAAATTAAATATCTTATATAACAGTTTTGGAACTCAAAATAAGACAAAAATTCTTTTTTTTTTTAAATTACGGTATTCGGTATACTCCACAGTATTTTTACTGATTATAAATGTGGGAGGAGTCGAGATGTTTTCTCACGATTTGGTTTTCAGTGTACTTTGAACATGTACCGATTCAAAACTAAAACAACCCTAAAAATAGCATTACAAAATTAAAAATAACTCATTGAAACATACAAATAAGTGCAACAATGAATTTATTTGAAACTAAAAAGGAAGCTCAATTCATCAGAGAAGAATCGAAAATATTTATCCAATTCTTTAGTACTCTGTAATTGCTCGTTAACAAAAAGGATGTTGCCATACTTCGTTTCTTACTCAGAAGCAAATTAAAATATCATTTTATTTCATTGTGTAGTACTTAGGACGAATGATGTTGAATGCAACGTAACGGCAGTTGTTTCGTGCCAATGTTGTAAAGATACTCCATTTAAATGATAGTACTTTCTCAAGAAGGGTGATGAACATAAACAACAAGCAAGAACAGCTGCGATTAATTACAAGAAAATGCTTTAGATTCACTTTCACACTTTGGCACCGTTCCATTACCACTCACAGATAATGGTTTTACCATTAGATCGACATTACTCCACATTAGCATCGAACACAAACGAATGCATCTGGCTTTGTATTGAAATCGAATTGCATCATTAGTGGGTGAGAATATTCCCCGATCGGAATACTTGAATGATCGGAATACTAGCATGTAAGTGACTGAAACGTCGAGAACCAAGAGTTTCAAATTGAGTTAAAATAAAAAGATTTACAATGCTTATCAAATACATTGTTCTTGATTTCAATCGTTCGTTCTTCGGTCGTTTACAACAGAATTGTCTTTGGATTTTGTAAAGTTATATTAAAAAAAAATTAACTACACTAATAAGCCAACAAATGCGTCAGACAAATCTGTGTGATTTCCTCTTTAATGTTAAAGAAAAACTGATTTATATAACTTATTTTATAGAAAAATTAATGGATCGTATGACATACAGCAGGACGAAAATCCCACTCACGAAGGGGAAGAGTAAATAAAAGGAAAATTTTGAGACAACCCCTCATATATTCAATGAAATTCTGTGTCAATCCAGAAAAATCATTCGTATATCTAGGAGTAATTTTAAGATCCGATTTAGTATGGCCTGATGATGTCACTTATTACGCTGAAATCCTAGTGATCTCCAGATTCTGTGAATCGCGCCGCTTGAGAAAGTCGCCTAGGCTTCCCTAGCCAAAAATAGTGGAATACGTGGTCGTTTGTTGGGATATTTGTGGGGAAAGAATCACTTGATATATAAAATATAAACGAAGTAAGAAAATAACATAATTTTTTTTTAAATCAAAGAAAACGTGCTAGATGAATCAATTTACATGAAGTTTATACATGAACTCGGGTAGAATTATGTAACCAAAAAGTTGGAGAAACTATCAAGTTTCAAAATTTGGAATAGGAAACAAAACGGTGTTGGAAACTCATATCTTAATAGAACTATAAGGGACTGGAATTGAATGCCTGCATCGGTTGTGGAAGAGGTATCAAACTCTGTTTCTGTGTGTAAGGTTGGGTAAATTCTTGCAAGGTAGCGGGGGAGTGTAGTGTAGCAACGCTAGACGTCAATACAACAGTCAGAAAGAGAAATAACAAAAAGTGAAGTAAAATGACTCGAGTATTTGGGGCAACCGTCGTAAAATCAGTACTTAAAATAATTTTTGAACATTTTAATTTGTTGAGTCATTAACATTTTAACATTTTGAATATTGGTTTAATATTGGAAAACTTTTAATATTTTATAAAAAATGCAATTTTTATTCAGACTTTCTCTTTCATAAAACTATTCTTTTTACTTTTAATTCAGTGTCATGTATTGTTCAAATGTGTATTACTTGTTAGTGCCCGAATGTTCAATTATCAGGAGCGTATTGTATTCAATGTATAAAAGTTCTTGTATAAAATTATTGTATTTTCTTTTTGTATTTTTGTTGGTATTCTGCCACCATACAAGAGGACCTATTTGCAGCGAATAAAAATACCCTTCTTCAAGTATAAACATATAATTGAAAACGTTTTTCAGTTCAAATTTTCACATATTAATTATTTCAATCTCACTACCAATAAATGGATCTAAAATATCAGTCCTGATTTTTCCATACACCATGAAGCTTTTGGGTTTAAATAATCATTTTCATAAGTCTAATGATCTACTGTATGAATTGTTCCATAAGGTATACGTCAATTACCGAGTTATAAACTATGTCGTGTATGTTACATAGTTCGGGATAAACAAGATATATGAAGTACGTTTTGTATCCTTTTGTGTGAGGTAGCTATTTAGAACATTTGTAATTAATTTATATTTTTTGTGGGCTTCAGGAGAGGAGATGTTTTTTTATTATACACAACAACAACAACAAAAAAGACAAATACTCACCAAAATCGCGAATGTGCTTCTCCAGTTTATCATTCTCCTCCTGGCTGTTTATACTGGCCAAGTGCATGCCATGATACCGGCAGTACTGTGCAGCACGGTACCAGTTAGCCTGCAACAACATTGGAGTTGAAGATTATAGTGCAATTGGAAAACTTACTTTCTTATTTTGCTCTGGTTTGCGTCAAAGAATTCTTAATCGATCCACTTAATGTTATACATAACAACCATTTCCGCGAGAACACGGTCCGATATTTCCTGCAAAGGGTATAAGAAAGAAATATTTTTTTGACTGGCTTAGTTTTGCCATTGTGCCCACAGCTTTATTCGAAGAATATTTCCAACCTACATACGTAAAGTGTTTTATATAACAAAATGACAATAAATAGTCATTAACAGTTTGCAACACCGGCATTCATGCAAGAGTCAATTAATTAATATTCAATATATTACTAAACTAATATGATAACTTTCTAGAAAATACAGTATTAGATTGACAGATTATTGATATCCAGATAATAGATATCTATGTTTGCAAAATGTTTCTTGTTTAAATACAAATACATTTTATTGCAACTAATGTTAAGACTACAAACAACGTGAAGAATAAAGCTCTTTGGCAAAGAAGAGATACTTGAGAATACCGGAGGAAAAAGAGTCTGACCGGGAAAATCAGGATAAAAAACGAGTCTCTTGATTTTTAACATTTCACAATAAAGTGACAATGTAATTTTATAAATATATTACGTCAGAAATTAGTTCTACATAAATTTAACCAAACTATTATTTTTGTTGAGCAGACCAAAATTGTAAATTTCATGACATTTTCTTAAAATGACGTTAAAATCAAACTAACTTTTTTCTTCGTCTTCATTAAGTATCGGGTTCAAATGCTATAGACCAATGCTAGTGAAAATATGCCTACTACGGATTTTTAAGTAACGTTTTGTAAACAAAGCTTTCTCACTAACTTGATACGGATGGACTTGAGGTTAGATTTGATTAGCCTGAATACCTTAAATCTTTTAAATGTAACTGCTCAGAGACACTAAAATGAGAGAAAATATAAGAGATTATAGTAATTATTCCATGCTGAGTATTTCTAGTTATAATAATAGAATTTGAGCATGAATATGATGAGAAAACATGATGATACATGAATAATTGAATAGCGATTTTTCCTTCAACCTTCACAACGTTGGTGTGTTCAACTGACGTGAAAATACTATCGTTTTACAGAGTCCAAATTGTCGTAGAAATCCGTACTAAATTAAATAACATATCACGCTCTATATAAACCTCTTATAAATAATGTTTGCTATTCCTTTTCACGTCGAATGGAACGATGTGGGGAGTATCAGGAAAATGAAGGCAGGTCACTGTGCTTTACCCTCAATCCCAGAATCTATGAATTCCCAGATTCATGTTTCACACTTTTTGCGCGGTTTGAAAAGCATTATTTAGCATTTGAACTGATGTTACAGAGCCTTGTATATTTTGAAATTTATCGGAAAAGGATATCTGAGAATTCGGAATTCTTGGAAATAGTAATCCTAGGATTTTTAACCTGTCCGGTTACTGTGTATTTTTTTACTGTGTTTATTCTCCTCATGCCATCACACACACGTCAGTTACACAAGTGTCCAACACCCACGTTCGGCGACCTTTGCCTGAGTCTTGTTTCACGCCTGTGACACAACGGGCGTGGACGATTTTCACAGAACGGGCGCAGTACAGTCTCTTTTGAGGTAACGTCCATGACCCTCCATTCCAACTCTATACATACCTAAGTATTCTATTAATACTTTTAGAATGTCCGAATATACACTATATACGTAGTCTAAACTTTTTAAAAATTTACGATAATGAGACCATACTATTTATAAATCAGGGAGGGTTGGAGCAATACTGATAGGGCCCAGCAATCGAGATTCGAATGCCACTTCCCATTACTTTCGTTTTTTTATTTTAAATCTATAAATCTCATTCAGTCAACGTAATTTACGGAAAAGGAGTCCCTCAAAGTTTTCTGATGGTCCCTCAAAGTTTCTTAACGCCATTGGCTTGTTGTAGATTTATCCCGTCACCTATTAATGATCTCCATATTTAATTTCATTTCATTTCTCAGTATGATTAATCATATATTATTTGTGAAACAACTCGTTATTAATAAGGAAGTTTGAGAAATGCTCCTGGTGATAAATAAATCCATGCAACAACTTCGAGGTATTAATAGAATATTTTCCAGAATTATAATCGTATTTAGTTCTTTTATGGATGTGTCGAATGAGAATATTCCAATGAGCATATGCGTGGTGAGCCAAAATGTTTTTATACCTTCTGAATAATAAAACCTTAAACAGTCCCATTTCTAGGTCGTTCTTTCGAATAAAAGAACACCAGAAAAAAGAATAAAATACCAAAGAGACATTCCCAAAACGTTCGTCGCGTTGCTCCTCACAAAGCTGCCGAACGCCAGTCGTTTCTTGGTCAAAAGAGAATATTCCTCAATCACAGAGCCCTCCCTTACATCCTGCCTCTTCAGGGATCGAAGGACTCGCGGTGAGAAGCCGAGGCTCAAAGCTAAGGCGACAAATCCCCGAGAAAGGGCCGAGTCCCTCGAGACGCACGACGCCGGAGCGGGAAGGGTCGAAGCACAGAGTGGGCCCTCGAAGGGTCGAGGTCGTCGCCAAGCGGAAGGGAGAAAGCAAAGGGCGAGGAAGTGGGAAGTAGGAAGGTCGAGTGGGAAGGGTCGAAGAAGGGTATAGGGCAACATCTCGTACCTTGAAAAAGATGCCGAGATAGTAGCGTTTCTCGCCTAACTTCAACAGCGGCATGGTCCACCGGTTACCAGCGAGTCCTACGCCTTCGTCGACACAGTTGGTGCACTCGGCTGGAACAGAAGATGACACAGATTATTAATCACACGCCAAAATCTTAATTCAGTAGGCTACGTAAGTAGCAGCTAAGTACTAAGTCAACCTAATTTATACACATTACTTATCAAACAAATTGCGTCTGATTGAACCTACAATTACTTTTCTTTAAGAAAATTTGAAATCACGCAATAATATTTTTTGCGTTCATATAATGCCGTTTTCCAGATAACCAGAAATAGAAAGCAAACTCCATTTTTAGCAATTCACCTTTATTATGGAGAAAATGTATTCTTAAATGAGTCGATCACAAAGATCTTCAGAAAAACGTGGTTTTTAAGAAATTTGTACTACACTATTTGCAAACGAAAGTGGTGGTTAACAGCTTCGGACAGTTCCCAGAACTCTACCAATCCCTCCACCCTTAATGAGCGGCCTCTCCGGGTTAAGCTCTTGGACACCAACTGGATCCAAGAAATAGGAAATTTTTTTTCAACATTCCATTTCCATTTTAATGTTATTTTTGCAATCTACAAATACTATTTTGTTAATTATATTTAGTTCGATTACCAATTAGTCACACTTGCAAAACGTAAACATTCTGATATACAAATTCCGAAATAATCATTCTTTCATCATATCAATTCATTCTTTCCCTTAATTATTGACACCAATAAAATAAATTCTATTTATTTTATGAATAAATAAATGAACACTTCTGCATTTCAATCCGGGGAAATCTAAGAACTTGCTAATTTGTGTTCTTAAAAAAAATGTCCAGCAGAAAGAATTAATGGTCTTCAAACTATTTAAAAATCTTTTATCTTACAATCAAATATGGAATGAAGCAAAGAAATCGCGAGCACTGCACAACTAGTTCGATAGTTCAGGCTAGCTACAAGATTCAATTTGCCGATCTGTCCAGCAGACAGAAAGTCTAACAGAAATTGAATTAGTGGAGTTCGTGAATCTGAAGTTTCAACTTGAGCATGAACGCAATATCATACGTACATCTGAAATTGCAGGAGACTCTAGAAATCCCCTCAGTCTCATCGATGAAGCAGCGATTGCGTCAGAAGGGGACTTGAGAGCGAAATCCCGAAATGGAGAGGACATGAATTCGACCCAATGCTTTAGTGAATTATTCTCTCACCAACCGAGATGGCCAGCATCAACTTTTAGAGAGTCAGGAAACACTCTCAAAACAATGGAACACGTGAGTTCGCTATTCTTTCTCTTGTCCCTTCTGGAAACCCTTCCTCCAATGCTGCAACCGAAGAACGCACCCAAAGTTCGAAACATCATGAAAAGTAGGAATTGTTCTAATGTGCCAATAACATTACTTACAATTATGGGATCAAGACACATGAATGGGCTAAGGCTAGACATACTTGCGTTTTCTCCGGAGTTTTTTTTTTACGTCAGCGGAGCGGGCGTCAGCAGACAGCAGTAGGGGAACGTGAGTAGGGGTGGAAGGAACAAGGTCACTTCAGGACAAAAACAGACAACATGCGTCGCGCAAGTTGCGTACAGAGCATCCATGTAACTACCCGCTAACTACACAACGCTTTTATTGTCAAACACATACCTCTATGTTATGAAAATGTTTAAAGTAATATTTATTGTTTACTGTGCAATGAACACAACGGTGAAAGCTTCAGAAAAACGAACTCCACTAAAAAGGACTCGAAAAGTTTTTTTATAAAGTAGTGAGGAAACAGTAGAACAAATACTCAGTGATATTATAACTCAGTACAACAATAATATGAACATTGATATAATTACTAATCAGTCCGTAGAAATTGAAGGAAATGATATTCTTCGGAAGCACCGTGAAAGAAATCACCCGCCGTCTTACGTCTCTTAATGTACCCATCAATAGATGGCATTCAGCAGGCGACAAGGTCGCGCAGGAAGCAGCGGAGATCTCCGCTCCGCGGAAAAATCGCTCCGCAAACGCAAGTGTGTCTTTAGCTTAAGAACATTGTAATATCCTACCGTACGTGGTCACGTTTTGGTTTATCATTTATAAATGTGCGATGTTCATTTGATTACTTGAGATGATTTTGCGTTGACAACATTTTCTCAATTGCATTTCTCTATGCATTGAGCATTCTAATAGCAAATAATATATTTTTTTAATTCAAAGTACACGAAGTGAATGACATATGGTCCATTCATATCGATATCAAGATAATTAATCATTCCCTTCGTATTGTTCGTGACAATTTTGTGATATTTTAGACGTGTCGGGTCTCTCATATTTGTTGAATATGAAAGAAAATAAGAGAACTACTAAATATGAGCGTACTTTTGTGGTTTTCTTGAGAATACACGTCAAGAAACTGGTACCGTCCAACACAGCGGTCGAAATTCCATTTTATTAAACATCTACGAGGACGCTGTCACAACTGGACGAAGAAATCAGTTCGAAGTCAGGGAGGCCGTTCATTTTACGACGTACTGTAGAAGCAAAAGCACCCACCACGTGCCGAATTCCCCCCCCACCCCGTTTATCCCTCGGCGGTGCCACCAACCCCTTGCGTCATTCCTTCTAGAAGTCGACGCGCTTTGCCATAGAAGGGAGTCATTTCGAGGTGGCTGGCATTTCCCCGTGGAGGAGCAAACCAAGGGGAACACATGTTTACGTCGAGGGAACGACTGGGTTTATTATAGGGTGGAACATCTCTTTAAGATCTTGGGGAGCTATTTATTATACTTTTTTTGCGTCATGTTGAAAGGGTTTTTGTAAACAGAAAGTGTAATTTAACTTCGTTTATTACCCTTGCCATTTTCCTACCTCATTAAATCATTTTAATAATGTTGTATTACATTTTCATTTTTATAACAGTCTGGTGACTAACTTTATTTTACGTGCACTGCTTTAAAGTTGAGATAAGATCTAAAATTTATGACATGAGAATTATGATGGTATATATCAGGAAAAGATAGAAATACAATATTTAGCAAAACAATTAAAACACTAAAGTGATTAATTTAGACTCTTTTAGATAAAAAAATAGTGTAGAAAAAAATTATATTTCATTTCGATAACACGTTCCTTTGAGTTATAAAATAGAGTAAAGGGAGGGTTCCAATTGGTGCAAAGCATTTCTTTGTGTTTTCTCTCGTTTCAGAGAGGTCTTAATTTATTTCTTCACATGTCTAATGTTCAAACATTTTTCTCCCTTTCCAATATATTTTGTAGCATCCCACATGCAGTGTCATGGATTATATACATTTAATGTTCTTAGTCTGCCCTTTCATCCTAAAAAACATCCATACGCAATAGTAAGGAAATACACTCATATCAGAGAAATTTCAATTAGAAATTTCTTTATTCCTTGTTCCTATTCCGTAACATGAGTACACCTGAAAGTTTAGTACACAGATGGATTTTTTAAATTAGCAGACGATATCCAAATATCATGGTATGATCAGAAATGTTTTCTACGCGATCGAGTAAACAGGAATAATAAAACATCGTCTTCTCATAATAAGTACACAATCTAGTATAGAGCTCATGGAATAGAAGACCTTCGTGATATGGTAACCCGTACTCTTCTGTATTTTGTTACCCGTTTTTCCGTTATGTTGTTCTTAAATCGAATTATTTTTTGTTAAAAGTTATGAGTATTTTCTCCCTCGTACAAATGGTTGAAATATAATAACTGATTCATCCTGTGTATCATGATAAAATAAATGACAATCTATGTCGAAACTAAAACTCTTTGACTCGACAAATCAACCCCCTTGGGGAAGCTAGTGTAGAAAAATGAAACACCAGTAAAACTAATAACCGATAAATAAATTGTAGTTTAAAAACGTTTTTGGCCGATCACAAAATATGAGTTTTATAAATACACTACGTTTCGACTCAATATTGGAGTCCGTGTCAGGTGTACACAAATTATAACAATAAAAATTAATAAAGCAACAGAACACTTGAACATGATGTTAAACGTAAATATTAACATAGCAGAGATAATATGTTATAAAAAATGTAGTAAATGCTCGATAGCTTTTTTTTATGTCTGTGCGTAAATTCAAACACTCGTTTTTTTGGTAGATATTATTTCAGATATGCGACTTTTGTAACAATTATTACTCTGTTAATTTTCTCAAAGTAATTTCATTTATCTAACTTAAAATTAGAGTGGTTGACATCAGTAGAAGTAACTGAGTCCTCCGGCCTGGGTGACCCACACGTCCTTGCTCTGTGGGTGTGGTGGGTGGGGATCGACGCGGGCGACGCCTAGCGCCTGTCGCAAGAGGGGGTGGTGTCGGCGTCGAGGTGTAGTCGTGGGGTCGTCTACCCTGCCGTAAAGCAGCTGAAATGAGCGATCCCTTTACGTGTCGACGCCTCGCTCTCGCTCCTCGCACGTGCGCGAGTGATAGTCAGCCAGGTGAATAGTCGACCCGAGCAGTGATCTCTTTCTGAATGAATTGGGACAAAAAGGAATTTCACATTTCCAGACAGCTCGGGGATATTTTTTTCGGACATAGATTGGTATTCTCGTCAGTTTTCAATGGTTGGAAGAAATATCACGATTCTCGTGTCACTCATACGATTGAACATTTCTTTTCGCACCTCTTTATGAGAGCGGATAAAAACTTGAGACCATAGAGAAAAATAATTACTCGCATCTTGTAATGATTCAAGAAAACAATTTTATGGAAACCGTCATGTTGCACTGAAATATTCCAAATATGCTAAATAATAATGAGTTCCTCATAATAATTCGTTTCCAGTCATCCACCAATAACGTATTAGACCAGTTACCCAGTATACTAATCAATCGAAGGTTTACCACCTTACATTTAAAATTAGTGCGTTTAACATTACACATAATTAGACTATAATAACGAAATGGGTCACAATTTGCTCATTGCTTTGAGTAGATTCGATCACTGTATCTCCACCTCTTTAGCAGGGTAGTCGACCCTCTAATCCCGTAACGTTCGATATGCGAGAGGCTAACGACTTCTGTGCGCGTGATACGCATAGAGCGGCATTCGAGAGGTAGAGATGCCAAAGGTCGCTTTAATCTCCATTTCACGGTCTTGCAAAGTACCTGCTTCACTCGGTATTAATGGATCTGAAGGAAGCATCACGCGTTTATGTACTCTCTATTATCCCGATGCGCACTCAATGATTAATATCAATGAGTCAACGAATCAATAATTAATATTCATCATGGGTCAGTAAAATCAAGAACATGGAGATCTGGTTTGTACATGATATACTGTAACTGAATTAAATATCTTATAATTTTGTTTTATACCTTATTTTACGACCCTGTACAAGTGTCAAAGGTGCTTTCTAAAAATAAACATTGAATTCCAAGGTCGAAATATAATTCTAACAACAATTGATCAAAAATAAAAATCACATTCACCTGATTACCAGAGAATATTTCAATAGAGCAATACATAACAGAGGGTAAAAGCTTGGAACGGAAAAGATTTGTACGATACCAGCATTCCTAAGACGAAGGTATTTTGAACAAGAATCCGTTTGACACAAATCACCTCAGAGTCATAAAAAAATCCCGACTGAAAACCTAGCCTACCAACACCCGCAAGTGGAGAGGAGTTCCAAGATTCGCAACACGAATTTGTTTTACCGAAGTTCGTCTGCACGAGAGGGGGCCCAGATCACGTTTTAGACGACCGTAAAGAAGGGAAGCATCGGAGCGTTGGCGTCAAGAGAGAGAGAAGAAAAAACACTTCGGAAACCGAGGACTTGGCTGTTCCGTGCGAATCGCACTCACACTCGCCAAGTGTGAGCTTCAAACTCCTGCTTCGGAATCCCTCCGCCTACCATCGCACGACGTGTCCCGCGCAAAGGTCACTGAAGAATGTGAGAAAAGAAAGAGTATCTTTGCTACTCCAAAAGGCAATATCTATGAATACTATAATATATTTTATTTACTTATCCATGACGCATTCCTGTTATTTTAAAATGATTTATTCCACCATTCCGATGTTTTATAAATAAAACCTAAATTTTGAATTTTTCCCCCTCAGATTCTATCTGATTTGAAATGTCTGTTTCGGTCCAGGATTTTTTCCTGCATTCATCTAAGCTCTTTGATGGGAAACAATGGGATGGTCCCTTAATTGCTTCCGGAGAGAAACTTGTCCTCCGCGCACTAACGAAGTTGGAAGAGCTATTATATTAAACAAAGAGCAAATGAAACATAACTGTTGAATGGTAAAATTGCAAGTAACATTAACTGCATTCCAATGTCTAATCTATGAAATATTAAGGAATGAGTATAAAAATCATATGAAATATTTCACAATCACCATTGATTCAGATCCACGTAATATTCGAACAATATATTATTCTCTTTAAGAACCTGTACTAACCACGAAAACTTAAAATTGTATTTTATCATCAAAATTCTTTTCTATACCCGTACACAACAAAGAAAATAATTTTTTTCGCTTGAAAAAAGTCGTTAAGGCGTTTAACATGTTTTCTTAAATATTATGTAAACATCAGGTTATGTCAATAATGTAACAGAATAATTACTCCGTTTTACGAAATAGAAGAAATTCAAATAAAAATAGAAAAATATGTCTTATGATAGACTTTTTTGGCATATCAACAAGACGAGACTTTTGCTCCACTAGTTTAGAGATGTTAAATAAAAATAAGTTAAGTTTTCTTGGTACAGTGGATACAATATATAACTTTTAAAAAAAATTGAAACTATGTTTAAAAGAGACAAACAATTTTCTCGAAACAAAACATTTAATAATAACGCTGAAGTAAAATATTTTGAACCGCCTTGGAGCAAATTTTCTTTACCGTAACGGAAACGACACAGAACTGCAATGTTTTAATAGGGAACTACAATTATACCTACCGGTATGGTCTCATTTGAAATAATAAAATGTAAATTAAACCATTACAATAGTGAAATCATACCTATTTTTCAAAATTCTACTCTAATGGGCGTCAAAGTTTTTCACTTCTAGTGCACGTTCAAAAGAACGCCCGCCTAAATTTTGGTATGTACAATTGAGTATTTTATCCTCCTGGAGTCTATTTATCACACAAAATTCCCGTAGAAATGTCCATCTTCCTCCCGAGCAAAGCATCGGCACGAAGTCTGGGACAGAATGAAAAGATACCAGTGCGATATCGAGTGGAGGTCTAACCGCGGCAGAAGGGAAACGTTCTACTACAGAGACGTAGCAGATCGATCTTTAGAATGGTGTAAAACGCTCCGCGGCGCTGGTTTATGGGTAATGAAAGGGACACGACGATCCGTAAGAAGAGCAAGGGGAGACGCAGTATGAAGAAAACTGCCCGTAAAACTGGTCCGTGCTTCCTTTTTTTTCAACGACATCGATGCGAGGAGACAGTGAACTCGAAGTTGCCAGAGTTACGCAGCTGTGGAGCTCAAAATGAGTTTACAATGGATTCCTGAATTAAAAGAAGTTTTCTTGTCTGTATTTGTTGGACTGAATTGTTACTATAATTTACTATAAATACTGGAAATAAAAAGTCACTCATTTGGTCGAGGTAAGATTTTTGTTAATTTTTTATTTTATTTTACATTAGTATATTGTAGCTATTACTCCACTATAACATCATATTCATACCTGCACGTCTTGAACGCAGATTTTCAAACAAGGAGCTTGTAAAAACTAGAAATTAAAAAAATCGTGACAATTGATTTGAATAATAATAATAATAATAATAATAATAATAATAATAAACTTTATTGTCAAAAAAGCAGTTGCAAACAGCGTATGACCACATGGGGGCAATAAACTAAGTTACTCTCCGGAAACAAGCAAGGGACCATCCCATCAATTCCCATCAAGGATCCATGGGCAGTGGCGGATTTAATATTTACAAAAGAAATTATTTAATAAATATGTACTGTTATCCATTAATCATTGAAAATAAATTGTAGGTATTAGTGCAGTAAAATTTCGAGATTAATAAAATAAAAGTATTAATGAGATTCCCACCAAGGAAAATCCGCCACTACCCGGAGGAAAACCGGAGTAAAATGCGGACCAGGAGGGCGTTACAGAGATAATGTACACAACCGTGCCAAAGTTGCGTACAGTTAGAAATAAACTATTAAAAAACAAAAAGGAGCAAAAACTACATGCACGTAAAGGAATTTAATCAGTATCTAGAATACTATAACAATGGCGTGATAAAGTATAAGAGTTATTAACATCACTTGCATCATCCGAAGTCATGTGGAAAACAATATTTATTAGGAAATTGGAACTCTCGTTAACTTCCTTTATTAAAATCTGTAAATTCTTTCACAGTATAAAAACAATATCACATTAAGAAGTTTCTAACCGCAGATTTAAAGAGATTCAATTTATTTATATCTTTTAGATTTTGAGGAATGGAATTACACAAAATGATTCCTGAATGATAAGGGCCTCTTTGACAAAGAGTTGTTGACACGCCAGGATGATGAATATTAGCCTTATTACGAGTGTTGTGTTCGTGAACTAGACTATTTATTCTAAAGCAGGGGTCGGATTTTAATAGTTCTGTCTTAACAAACACTACTTCATAAATGTATATGTAAGGGAGAGGGAGAACATTCTCTATATGAAGGTTTACATGAATTTCGGGGGTGAGATTTACATATAATCCGAACTATTCTCTTTTGAATTCGAAAAGTATGAATGCTTTGAGTGAAGTGGCCCCAGCAGATAATGCCGTACCGTAAATGAGAATATACATTTGCAAAATACACGTAGCGAGAAACGTTTTGACTAAAATTCGGAATGCATAGTATATTTTGCTCAGTTTGGAATTCAAATTATCAATATGGCAATTCCATTTGAGGTTGTCCTGAATATGAAGCCGTAAAATTTTGTTATCTTGACTGATTTTATTTGGGTTCCGTTTCTCCACGGTCAAGAGACTTAGTTACATCATTTAGAAAAGAAAATATAGCGCTGTTAGTTGAACGTGATTTCCTGAAACCGTGCTGATCGTTTGAGAGAATATTATTATGCGATAAGAAGTCTAAAAGTCTCTTAGAGAAGAGTTTTTCCAGGATTTTTGAGAAAGTTGGCAATATTGATATGGGTTGATATTTTCCAACATCACGTTTATTTCCTTTCTTATGTAATGGTTTCACTTCAGTTTTTTTTAATACATAAGGAAACACATCTTCTGACATGGAGCAATTGAAAATATGAGTGAGTGGATTTTATACAAAGTGAGGGGAAGACTTTACTATAAATTGAGGTACGTCATCTATCCCTGCTGAAAATGTATGTTTTAAAGAACTGATGACACTCATTACTTCACTAGAATTAGTCTCGGAAGTGAACATAGAATGCGGTACGTTTGTGGATGTATTTGGTGGACATTGGTTTTTGAGTAACTGATTTCGATATTTTACATATTTATGAGAAATATGAATTAAACATATTTGTGATGTCCTTTGGATTGAATACAATTTTGCCATCGTCTAGAAGAGAAATGTTTGCTTGGTGATTTCTGAAGGGGATGTGTAATTTTCTACAATATTCCACATTGTTTTAGTCCGGTTGTTCGATTCAATAAATAAATAAATAAATAAATTTATTGTCAAAAAACAGTACAAACTGCGTATGACCACGTGGAGGGAAAAAAACTAATTTACTCTCCGGAAGCAAGCAAGGGACCATCCCATCAATTCCGATCAAGGGCCCTAAGGCAGAGGCGGATTCAAAAATTTCAGCAAAATTCTATTATTCTATTCGATGTCTGTCATTGTCCGTTACTTTAGCTGCATAGATCACATTTCCAAAAATGGATTTTTATTTACGGAAATAATCATGAAATTCGGGTGGTTGGTTATTGAGTTTTGAAAAATAATATAAATGACGTTTGTTTTTCGGAAGAAATTCTAATCCCTTGAGTTTATCCATCGATTGTGATTGTTTACTTTAACCAACTTACGTTTTATAGGAGTTGTAATACTTCGAGAATATTGAAAAACAATTGAAATTGTCGTTGGTGCTTTCACATTTATACACGTCATCCCACGACGTTTCCTGATGTAAAAGGTTTTTAAAAATGTTATTTTTTTCTTCTTTAAACTGTCTAATAATCTTGCAGAGGATATTTTGTGGTTTTAATTTATCTTCAATGGTTAATATTTTGGCAAAGTGGTCGCTATACCCCGCTATATATACTTGAGAAGTATATATGAGTCTATTGCTGACAATTATCTGGTCCAGTAATGTTTGAGATGAACCAGAGATGCGAGTGGGGTTGATTATTGTAGTAACAAGATTGAAGGAACTTATTAGATTATTGAACCGATTCTTGGGATTGTGCGCGGAATCGGATTCACTGAGGAAATCGATATTGAAATCACCACAGAAAACAATAAGGCAATAAACAATTTGTAATTAATAAGGCATAAAATTATATTGTCCTCTCTTAGTGAAGTACATAACTTCATTATTGAAACTATGGTTTTAGTATCTTAGCATTTCAGAAAGAAAAAAGCTGATTGTCAGTTCACCAATAGATTCATTGATGTTTCGACCTTGAAATTGATTGCTCCAAATTACTAAATGAGGAGTCAAACGACAGGTCTGTAGAAACGATTAAATTAGTAAAGTTTCATTTCTTATTCCTTTATAATGCCATAATAACCAGATCAGTCGTCGTTATTAGTTAAAATATGTCGGTAATTTAAATGCAAAGTAGATAAATATGTGAAAGATTGTTCTTTAAATGACCTCAAAATATGACCTCAAACCACATCATTTGAAGGTAGCAAAATTGATTCTTGGCCATGATCTTTAACTTCCTGGCTCAACAACTATTGGATATAATTATGTTACTTATATATCGTAGTAATTTAATTACAAATATTTATTTCTTCTAAGCTATTATATCCCTTTACGAACAATTTTACGCAGATAAGTGGAGTTCTTTGTTTTGATAAATTT
Organism: Laupala kohalensis; assembly: GCA_002313205.1. Taxonomy (NCBI): domain Eukaryota; kingdom Metazoa; phylum Arthropoda; class Insecta; order Orthoptera; family Trigonidiidae; genus Laupala; species Laupala kohalensis. The sequence goes on along the minus strand of NNCF01126154.1, from coordinate 317,741 downwards.
TTTCTGTGGGGCTTTAGGGTTCGTCAAGGCCATTTGAGCCCTTGTTTTAATACAATTATTATAGATTTCCTTGAAAATTCTTTATTGCTTTCGCAGTAATTAGAATGATTTTTTTTCTGCTCGTCAGTTTCCCCCTGGAATACATTTTGAATTGGAAAACGAAAAGGTTCTTTCATATACCCTTCTAATATAATGGGAACTTTTGCACTATAACGAAATATGTGTTTTATACGAATGTTATCAGTCACAACTCAAAGAAGTTGTTCACGGCGCAGCACGGCATTCGATGGCAAATTACGGCACTTTCCGCGAGAAGTGCAAATAAAAAGTGGCGAGTCCGTTTTTGAGACATGCGTGATGCCATGCAGTGAAGCTGGTCGCAGAAAGTTCACGTCGACGAGAGTGACCTTGCAGTGGGCAACATTCCGCTCGCCTGAATGAGGCGCGTCGAACAAGGCGATGGAGGAGGCGGCATTGCTAAACGCTCAGCCACCACCTTCAACATTACCTCATGACCTTATACTCAACACGCGTCCTCTCCCTTTTCAAAAATAATATAATTAGTAATCACTCCCATGTGTTTGCGGACAAACTCCCCAACGCTAATTGTGATTTGCATAGTCCAAAAAGAGTCCTCTTCATGTTATGTAGCTCTAGAAGCACTAGATTTTGAACAAAACCAAGCTAAAGAAGCAAAAGTAAAGAAGGCAAATATTTATGTAAATACTTGAGAGAATATGTTCAAGATCAAAATAAATATTGCTGCGCCCGCCTACGAAAGTCGCCAAGTGACGCTGGCTATACAGGGCAAAAACGAAAGTGAGAAATAACTCAAAGCAAGTAACAAAGAAAGATACCATAGTAGAAATCTTGGAGAGATGAAATAACAAACATGGTTAATCGACCATAAATTTAAATGAATACATGTGTGACGTAAGTTCTTAACAGGACGTGACGAATCTTAGCAGTTTTTACGACCTATGACTAAATAAGAAAAAATAATGGTAAATGGAACGTTACAGCTAACAAAAGTCTCGCTTTTAAAAATTTTTGTCTTTTGTTTTTATATCACAATTTCACAAAGCCGAAGAGATTTAGTGCAGACATATTTTGGTTTTCATAAAAATAATTAATCACCAAAAAATAATGCTGGATATTGCGAAGAATTGTATTTTAAGAACCAAAGACTTTCTTAAAGTTATTTTGTGAGTTACGAAACATTTTTTTGTATTCATACCATTCCTTAGTGTCATACGATTGGCATATTAGTCAAAGATATTAACACGTAAACTTCTTGTAAGGTTTACCATGATTAGTCTTTTCAATTATTAGAGTTTCCATCCCCTCAAATTAAGATTTTACGTCTCAGAGCAGTTATTTGTAAAGTGACCCGCAAGGCGTCTTCCTAGACACAAGACGTACATTTATTGAGGTGGTCTGATGTATCAGAAGTGTGAATATTATGAAACATATTCGACATGGACTCTGAATTAACGTACATGACAATCGTCAACAGAGGGTTCCTGTAAAATGGATCTCTAAGATGAACTCATGAACACTAACTCCATGATACGAGAAATGTGACAATATTTAGATTAGATAATCAACACCAAAACGTATAATTTAGTGAAAAGAACATTGTTGACTTTTGAATAACAACAATTTCGTCTTTCTCGTGAAAATGAGAAGATTCTCTCATAGATTAGGAGAATGATTTGTAATAATATGATTAAATTGGTTTTGTCCAGGACAATTATTTAGCTGGAGTGGAAAAAACATCGCCGCCAGGTATGCCGCTTCCGCTTTTCAACAGAATATTCTCTTCCCACAACTGTCAACTATGGATTAAGAATGTTACCGTGATGATATACAAGTCTCCTGAGCTATTCAAGGTGTAATCGTACAACTTCGCAAAAACTTCGTGCTTCTAATACCATGGCCTTCATATAGCGTAGTATTACTTTTGTCTTGTAATTACTGGTAACATCATCGAGCAGCATTTTCTACATAACGTAGTTTCATTCACCCGTCATAACTGGACATACTCATTTACTTTACTTCTTGTACCTGCACTCTTACTGAAACACGGTACTAGTAAACATTTATTGCTAGAGTAAGACCACTTAATGCCTAAAAATATTGTCTTCAATATGAGGTTGGATGGAATAACAGGCTTAATATAGTATTAACATCGATACATTAAAGAAAAAAATAATTAAAGAGAAAATTAAATTAGTTCTGAAGCATCACGCTGAAATTTGATCCATCACTACACTGATAACCATCACCAGACATATTCACCAAAAACTTTATTACAGAATGCGCTACATTTCATGTCAGATCCAATGAACAACTATTACGGGTAACATTTTAATGAAATTTTACAAATTTTGTAAGTTAAAAAGCTAAAACTGAAAATTTAACAAAATGAACCACAATATATCTCTAACATAAAAATAAACACAGTCACATAATACGATTCACCTACAATGACAGAGAGAAATTGATTTTATGCATTGATCAATACTATGAAACTATTTTTATTTGGAAATTGTAGTTCAACGGTCCCCGTAAAACGTTAACGCTTTTAATAGTTACAATAAGTTCATTATATACTATATTAGAGAAATTAAGAAAAAATCCAGAGACAAATTATACGTAGCGGAAATTTATCTTCAAGTACTCGAACTAAATTTTCTTATATTTCTACATTCAAGAAGAAATGACAATGAAGTCAATATTATCTTTAAAAAAGAACAAAAAGAAACTGAACACTAATAGGAACAAATTACGTACAGAATTCCATACATGGACCCCGTTAGAGAGTTAGTGAAAATGTATACTATAAAATAATATATATCAAGTGTGATGTCGTTGAGTGAAACCGTCTTAGGTGGAGTTTAATAAAGAACGTTCCTTCTTTTAACATATATCTTCCTTGTGTCTCAAGATATGCCACTCATATAGATTAAAAGTCATGGTTCTCCGTTTCATCTTCTCGTAATCCTTTCTAAAGCACTAACTGGTTCTTAAGTGTCCAAGGATACTTATCAGAGATGTTTAAAGATCACACATTTGCATGCATCTGTAGCTGGAAGTATTTTTCTGTAGAAACCCAAATCACTGTTGATACTACGAAATGATTTAATACAGAAACAACGCCAGATTAGATTTTTTATTATGTAATTCCTGGAAGGTTACACTTCGGAGAAATGTATCCATGAAATTCAGATGTTACAGAAATATTGTGTTTCAATCTGCAAGAACTATTTTAAGCTCAAGAAATAAGAGGCATTTGATAAATGTTTAGTCAGGTTTTTTTAATTCAAGAGAAAGATCGAGTTGTGTGTGAGAGTTTGGTTTAGCATAAACTTTAAAAATAATTAACTCTTATTTTCAAACAAATTGCTTGTGTGATAACACTAGGTAACAGCCATTTGGCGTCTGGAGTGAAATAAAGATGACATATTTTTATTTTGTTGTGTATTTCTTTTGTGTAGAATATGAAATAACCTTCAGAAATGCCCTACAATGTAAAGATTTTAAGATATTTCAAACAAATTGTTTTAATATATACAAATTTAATTTTTTCCAAATTTTCATCTCACAGCACAATCACAGTGAAATTAGTAACCAAGTCCTAGGTTGCAACAATAGAATCTACGAACTGAAGATTTCCATATTTAGAAAAGAAACGAATGAATTAGAATATTTGAAATGAAAAATGTGTGTTTCTGCACTGATATGAATGGTGCTTTTAAGCTTTGTACGTAGTAACATTGTAGATTTTGTGCATTATTTCTAGTTTTTTGTTTAAATGTGTTATTTTTACTGTTCTCGAGGAAGCAGTAAATAAATAAATAATAAATATGTTTTATTATTACATTTATGTCACGCATGTAAATCTGGAAATCGGTGACAGGTTAGAGATAATCTGATTATTCCACTGAATTCAGCACACGGGAATTAGTTAAGTAAACAAATTTAATAGCCAGATGAAAAAAAAAGAAAGAAATTGAAATTTGTGGTCTAGTGTAATTAATCGAGACATTAATCTCGGAAATGGGAGGAAAGTTGAAGTCACCTTCGTCAGGGAAGCCTCACTGCTTCAGAAGGTCCAAAATATTTCTTCCCTTATGAGGTGAGTCGTTAAGGCGAAGGACGACGCCTTGGACACCGATCCTCACGACCTAGAAACCCCGAGAGATAATTCATCATTCAAAAATATTTCCGAAGCTAGTGAGAAGGATGGCGACCGGGCGCGTGTGATACTACCGTTACACACCTAACCAGCTTCATATTCGGTATACTTCGCGTACTTGTCTTGCATAACAATTCGCTACGTCTAGACGAGTTGAAATGCGAGTGTTCCATGGCCAATAGAAGGCCGCGTCAATTTCTCTATCGTTCGTGGCAAAGATCATGTTTATTTCAACAAATTATTCCTTCTTTTGACATTGGCAAATATTTGATCTGACTTTTCACATTACTATACAAATTATCTGCAAGGTGCGGGGTAAACACCACCCACAATATTCTTAACACGCAACGTTTCATCATCATGCGGAAATAACTATAAATTATTGTTCATTTTTTAAAATCTAATTTTCAAATCACAAATAACTACAAAAGGCATTGATTTTACTTACAAAGAAATGACCCCTCTAAAAAGGTAGAAGTTGTAATAAAACGCAAGGAAAAAGTCACAAATGTTTTTTAAATTTTCTTTTTGCAACCTTTAATTCAACATTATGATAGCAAATAAATTTTTATATTAACATAGAATAAATTTACTTCCAGGCGGGTTCCTCAGGAAGATTATTTGTAACATATTTCTATCGAATATTTATTTCTTGAGCTTTATTTAACTATCACTGAACATGCTGACAGAATACACTAGTATACGTAGTCCCATACAGATCCGCGAGTTCCCATGTTCTAACGGCAATTTTGAATATAAATTAATTACCTATAAAATTAAAAATAAAATAATTAATTGATCTAAATATTCCTCAATATGCCTACGCCTTGTTTATTCTCTGCTGTTACTCTCTCTACAGCTTGCCAAGTGAACGCCTAGGGGACAACCGTCGATGTGTATTCCATATATTATGTTAACCATTCCAAATACCTATAATATGTTATTTTCACTTATCTTGAGACGAAATGTGCTACGTTGGCATGGTAACAATATACATTCCACACATTTAGTTTCGAAGAAAACAAACATATTATCTGAACAGCATTTCCCAGAAGACTGACCATGTTAATCACTTTTAATCTTTAATTACTCGTAATTTTACATCTCCGAAGTAAGAAAAGGTGATTGGAGACAATCAATACTATAAAACGACCTGTAACACACTTTTATAATGTTTTATAACTCAAACGGTAATAAAATTTGTATCGACGTTTAGCTTTTGATTCAATGGTATGCAAAGTGTTATTTATACTCGTTACACTATACGACGTTAAGAATAAGAAATAACTTCACGTCTGTCTAAAAATAAAGTCTTGTTTGAAAGTACCAATGACATGAGGCGATGCCGTGATACCCACACTGATAGCGTAAGTGTGGCGAAGCTCCAAAGAACATCTAGGTAAACGCGTCAGCGAGCTTGGTGTGATGATGCCCCAAATGTTGGCCTCCCCCGCCCCCCGCCCCAAAAAATAAAAAATGAACAATATTATCAAGAACTAAATAAAAATGTGTTTGGTAAATCGTTTTCTCCGACGAAATAGGTATGTTTTTACATTCTTTTTCATTGCTTTCGAAAATTTATTTCGATTGAAAAAGAATTCTGGATAAAAGATGAAAAGACACCCGCATCTGGCTAGTATGGAGAGATGAATAAACAATGATTTAATTATAAAACGATCATTTTACTTTTACCCAGAATGCATTCGATGCGTAAGTCCCTTTCCTTGAAAACCCGCTGGCATTGTATCTCGTTCCGCGTTTCTGTCAGTTCAGAAGTGTGGAAGGAGAAAGTAACGGATCTCTCATCCTCGCAGAGGACGCCGTTGTTCTCCATTCCGCCTGAGAACGACCTTGCCCCCTGACCGGGACTCGACGCCCATCTGCCGCACGCGACGCGACCTTCGCGTGTCAGTGGCTCGCTTTACTCACTCAAGCCACCCACGCGACGCTTTTTATCGATTATGTTGCTCATCAGATGTCTACCCTATCCTTCCGATAATTTGTCGCGTCACATTAAAATATACCTCTCAGCATAGTTACGTACGACTGAAGAGAACAAGTAGCCAATTTTACTAGTAACAAGTCTATGTGATGTAACATATTAAAGAACAGAAACATTTCTTACCTAACGAAAATTTATTTAATTTCTTTTGACGTCAGTATTTTTAGCGTCAGTATCTTGATACTCGAGAAATACTTATGTAACGTATTCATACAGATAAAAAGGAGATTCTGGACACACCAAAACTAAAACATCGATTTCAATGATTGGAATGAAATCCATTTCCTCCAAAATTAACGATTTGTGGTCATACTTATTTTACACTAGCTAATTATCCAGCGTTTTTGTATACTTGTTACACCAACGAAATCACACGCCAGGAGCCGCGCACGTCGAATTTTCGCTTCCGAAGCAAGACACAACGCTTACAAAACAAACTATTCGTACAAATTTTACAAATGAAAGTTGCTTTAAATCTAGGTTAAATGTACAAAGCAGAAAAAAATATTAAATTTGATGATGATTGATTTTTTACTTCTTAAATTATCCTCTAAAATTGGAATTTTTTAACAATCCTATTTTTAATTTTTTTTTCGGTGTAAGCGAATATACCTCTCTTTCGTTTTCAATTTCATCGAAATTTATGGTCAAAATCATTTTCTATCTTTCTTTTCACGCATTTTGAAAATAAAAGTTAGTTTATGTTTATCCTGAACATCTCAACTATATCCTTGCCAACTTTCATCACGATCGGTTCAGTGGTTTAGTCGTGATTAAGTCAGCAAACATACAGACATATTCGCGTTACGCATTTATATATTAGTATGGATTTAGCTTACGCAAAATATCTGGACACAGAGAGCAGCTATCTGGGTGCTTATGGGCTCACTGTATCGACCTATACGAGACACTTTTTCAAAATTATATTTACTCGATATAAGAAAGTGAAAAAAGTGAACATAAATATAATTCACAATAAATCGTAAGCAAGACGAACAAGAATGACGCGAATATGGAAAGAGCGCCGTAGCGACTATCTGTAGCTGAGAAGTGTACACCGCAGATAGCCCTCATATTAATGTCAAGATCATTCACTTGTTGCCCCTTCGTTTTATTTCCCCTTTAAAATGTCCCATCAAGGTGATATAATAAATGTCTCATCAAGGGAATATATTTTAGCGGACCACAATTTACCGATAATACTTCCGGAAGAAATGAGAGCTAGAAATGGAGATACTACAGCATGCCTGTGACGGATTTTTAATTTCTTATCTAATTCAAACATTTCTTAGGTGCGGGGTAACTAGCGGTTCCTAAAATGTGTTTTGGGGGTTCATTACTTTCTATGTGTAATCATTTGAATGTCTTTCCTATGAGTTAAATGATTTGTAGATATCGTGTCTGTACAAAGTAGATGGGTCAGAAAGCAAGATGTATTCAGTATATTTCTTTATTTTCATTGATATAACTAATGCGTTATTATATCTTCTAAATTGTGGTATATTGCTTCCGTTGGGGCAATGTTACTATTGATTTTATACTATTGTATAATCATCTTCATAAGTATATGTATATTGTTCTCTTTTTTTTATCTATTATTATTAATATTGTGTGGTGTGTTATTAGGAACAAAGATCGATAAGCGCAAAAGCTTAACCATTTGCAGGAATCAACGTGTCAATCGCAGATTTAACCAAAGAATATATATTTTAAGTCATTAAATCACCAACGACATACAAATCAGTCATGAAATATGAGAGAGTCGCACTCCAGATAGAATTCAACCGCATTAGATAAAATAATTATTATTATAATTGTTTCCACTATTAAGTTTAACAATTTAATCTCGACTGAAGAAATGAACATGATATAGCATTGTGCACCAACAAAACAATAAAATTTAGGTGCAGAATACCGATTGATAGGGACTTCCTGATTACACCCGCAATAAAAAGCTGTCCTGTATTGTTCGATCACGACACGATCCTGTATTGTTACAACAAAACCTTCCGTCTCAGGGAACAATGAACCATACTTTAGCCATAAGTTCGATAAATTTCCATCTAATACTCTTGGTTAAGCATCTAAATATGTGCAACATGTAATTCTTTTTGATTCCATGTTTGAATCTTCTGATCAATTGACGTTACCGCACTCATGGGACAATACGCAGTGTCTGCCAACCGCAAGGGAGTGGCATTAGATCGGTCATTTCTGGTGATTACATGATAAAGTGGTACATTGACTTTGCTGAAGATATATTTTCTCAAACTGAGTGCCGTCTTGCTATGTACATTAGATATGTCAATAATGTCTCGACCTCCCATTGAACGGGGCAAAGTGATGCGTTCCACTGCGACCTTTGGATGATGCATTCGGTATTTTGTCATCGCCACACGCACCCTTCTTTCAGTTGCTTCCAGATTAGTCTTCGACCACTTTATTATCCCAAACGAGTAGGTCAGAATGGGCTTCGTCCAGGTGTTAATGGCGCGTACTGTCTTCCCATCATCCAAATAGGTTTTCAATACCTTCACTACCCTCAATATGAATTTATTTTCGATAGCTTCCTTCATTTTCGTATATGTTATGCCACGCAGTTGCATAAAATCTGTATACTTGTACTCCTAATTTTCAGCCAAGCATTCAATGTCTTTATCCAATCCCAAACTAAACCCTTTGGTATAATCTACTATTCACCGTAATAACACAACCGATTTACATTTACCTATTCAGAAGTTCATCCTTATATCTTTACTGAATTGAACAATGAGATCTAACAATGATTGCATGTGCTACCGAGTGCTTGCGTACAACTTCAGATCATCCATATATGAGCCTATGAGATACTCTCACTGTCACCTCACCTACAAACATTTTTAGCCTCTTTCACCACAGTTAAGAATCCTACTTAAGGGATTTAAACACAGACAAAACCACTGGGGACTGATCGAATATCCTTGGAATATCCTACGTTTTATACTGACGGGTCTAGATGTTGTTAGACCAGTTGAGGAATTCATATGAATTTTCACCTTCCCCTGAAGCATGCACGTAGTGAGGAAATTAACAATTGCTGGATCACATTTATATAATATGAGAATGTCAATTAAGAAAGTATGAGGCACTGAATCGTAGGTTTTTTGATAGTCATGTGCAAATTTTTCTGCCCTTTGATTGCACTATTTACAATAATTGAATCAATTACCACTTGGTCTTTGCAACCCTGGCTGATTCACTTGCACCCCTTCTGTTCTTCTGAAAGTACCTCGTTTCTTTCACAATGACTATAAATACATTCTTTAATAACTGACANTATATATATATATATATATATATATATATATATATATATATATATATATATATTATATAAAGTCGACAAATAAGTAAAAGGTCTGTACTTTGATTGATCTGCAAAGTTAATACCTTTATGGAGCAGAAATGTATCACCCCTAAATAGCCATCCAAGGGCTTCAGATGGTTGATGCAGTAATCTTGAAAATGCTTTTGCAATAGCCCCATGTGTTGCTGTGAGCCTCTTGTGCCAGAAATTTTGGACCGTCAGAACCAGGAGTCTTCCAGTTTTGTGATCTTACAATCGCTGCAACTTCCTTAGTGATTACGTCTCCCCCTCCATTTACTCAGCCCCCACTCCATTTCCATTTTTTCAGCCAATTTCTTTTCGTCCTCTATCCAACATTCATGTGCATCATGTTCTACTGAGTTTTCCTACATATTAGCCCAAAGTTGTGTTGCTGCTTCTCTTGTTAGTCCCGCATCTATATCATTAATAGCAGGGCTTTCTAGTACACGGTAGAACTTATTATGATTGTGAGAGAATAACCGTTTTGTGTTTTCCTTTCCTCGTTCTCTTTGTATCGACACAACCTTTTGACATACACTGCTAGCTTCTGAACCCGTATGTCAATAATTTCCGTCAGCGTCTTTTCATGATTCAAGTCAGACCTCTGGTGAGGTTGAATAATCTTCCGAATATGTCGTACCATAACTGTTTGAACGGTTGCCTCTCTTGTACTGAATAAGTCGACCTATCTCACATCGTAAACTATTGATATTGTTTTGTAGGAGCTGCTCCCAAGGGCGACTTGCTCTTCTACGCCGTTGATTATTGCTTCCATACGGTACAACTTTCCTTGCAACAGCTTTCACAATAGCAACTGCTGCACAGTATGTAATGAATTGCACTTGCTCAGGCCCAGTATATTCTGTCAATGCTTCCGGTATGAGTCTGGAGTTAAGATGGTTAGTTATACTTAGTTTAACAGAAGTGTTCTTCCTAGGAATTCTTGGCCGAAGACATGGGTCTGTCCCATACCACTCTTTCTTGGCCTGATGAAAGTAATTTTCTGCCATTACACACTGGTCAGTTTTACAGGTCTTCCTGGACTTTCCAGATCATCTGGTTTAGTTACTAAAGACCCAACAGTAGTTGGCAATATTGCCTATGGTGATGGATATGACCCTGATTCCGCTTGTAGATGGCAGATCACCTGACATTTAACTCATTCAATTTCTTGTTCTGATAGAAGTTCCCTCGTCAGAATTGCTCTCTTCCTATCAATGAAGTTCTGTTCCGTTAGTCTTGGCGCAAGCTCTGGAAATTTATTCACAAACTCGCGTAACTGTGTCGGTCTCAACATAGTCATATCAGTTTCCATTTTCGTAATAAGATGATATAGACGCATGACTTCCTTGTTCATTTCATTTGACCATTTGACACGTCTTCTCGGTAGACCAGTGTCAGTGGTTGCAGGTTGTGTTTCCTGCAAAACAGCCCCCGCTGGTGCTGCATAGAGATCTTGGTTGCTACTGTTGCCACCTTGCGTAATATCTTCGAGTAACCGCTCGCCCGGTTACCGTGATTCCATCCTCTGCGCTGATCCACGGCTGTCACCAGCATCAGAGTGGGACTGTCGTCTAGTCGCATCGGCTGCACTCCCTTTGACCCATGAGTCCGACGTTTGGCTTCGCGTATTGGGAACCAGATACCACTAGTGTTCGGATTAAGCCATTCACCAGGTTACCAGGGTCCCGTTAATCAATTATGTACACAGGTGTTCGTATGCTTTGTCTGCGTGACACGTGAGACTCAAAGCAAATTTGTTGTCTTGGATGTGGGGTTGGATTTTTGCCACCCTTATATTATTATTATTATTATTATTATTATTATCACAGCATCCCTGAGTCATGGCGCTTGAGATCCAGGGTTCGAGTCTCCATACTGTACATCGTCATTTCCATTCTCTCGCTGATGTTACAACTACACCTCCACGTGTAGGTACATGGAAGTCAAGAGTTGAAAGACCACAGTGTGTTGTTTGTGACATTCGAACTGAAATCTGCCTGAAACCTCTATTTAAATGTCATTTAGAAAATAAACAACCCATCTATGAAAACTAGTCGTTATTTTTATGAGAAAGGTCAAGGAGTGTTTAATTTAATGTTATTAAATATTTTTCATGTCTATTGTTTGAATAGTCACAAGTAGGGGACTTGCACAACTCATATTATAAGGCTCCGCGAGTCAAAAAATTTGGGAATCACTGATTAATATAAGACTCACGACGGTGCTGTATTACACATATAATAGTGATAGAAGAAAAAATAGAAGGTAACATTTTTTGGTAAATATTTAGCTTATTAAAGAATCTATTAACAAGACTAACTTGTACTACTTTTATGGAAGGTATTATCATTTAGTTATTATTTAGGGAACACATATAATTCTTATTTTCATTACATTTAAGGAAAGAATCTTACTGATGAAACATCATTACCGAATCACTGGATTTTCTCAACGCGTCAACAAAAGAAATTGTACGTTTGAAGAGTATACGGCTACATAACAACAATTGCATATGATGGCAGTTATATATGTTGTAGTAATATCAAATGTGAAAGACTCTAAATAATCCAAGAAATTGACCAACATTTCCCCCGTGTATCAGGACTTTTTAAGAGATGCGAATGACACCGCGTAACAGAGCGTGAGATCACTCCTAGCTTGTCGCATGGGACTTTCCGGCTGAGTCCTAGTGATTCACTTAAGAGGACAATGATTCCATGTCACGCAAAGACTAACATCTGACTCGACATCCATGCTATTTCTAATGCGTCCTTGTCCTTGACAACACGTCTATAAAAGGTTATGAACAAGAACTGAAGAGACTTCTAAAATATCCTTAAATGAGGTACAGTACTCAATAATACCTTATTGTATATTACACTCCGAAATATATATTAAATAAAATGTACATTTACTCTTTCTCAAAAGTTATTCCAGTATATTCAAAATGCGATATTTTTAAAATTTTAGAAAATATAAAAAAATATTTGTAATAGAAATTTTAAAAAGTTCTGTAAATATTGACTGACTTTTGTTAATAGAGGTGCAAGTTGGGATGCATTTTATGATACATAATGTAGCAAAAACGAAATACATGAATGTTTTAACACTAAGATACAAAATATACGCTTTCAGCAATGTTATTTTGTTACAATTTCAATTTTTGAGCCCACCTCTTTTTGAAAACTTGTAAACCTTTATTAAATATTCATTTAAATCCTCAGTCTAAATTTTCGTGGATGTACTTCCTCAATTCGTTCTAATATGCAAAATGTTCTGTCGGTAGCGCAAGACTTTCTGAGAAATGGAGCTATTGTGTTTCCCCTTACAATATGCCATCTAAAATATCTATAAAATCAATCTATTGATTAATGTTGAGTTTTTAGAAGTTCATTTCTACAATCCTGTTCATATGTATGAATATATCCGATCTATAAAAGTAGAATATAAAAGAGAATTTCCTAACATTCAGAACACGCAACCCACTTTACATAATTGTTGAGTGGGTTGCTTTCTATTGAAAAAGATAATTTGCTTTAAAGATGAAGAGCTAAAACATTCTGTGCGAATCACTTTCAATATATTAAAATGAAGACGAATAAAAGTATAATATATAATTCATCATTTTTTGTATCAAATTAAATGCAAAACTTTCTAACGGCATTTTACAGAGTCACACAAGACAATTGGAAACATTGTAACTTGAATAGTTCTTTTAAAATTATCGAAATTGTGTGAGTAGAAGTAGAAGTTGTTAACATTGTACAATATAAATTGACATCATTTATTGCAATAATCAAGTTAAGAAATAACCCAGTTTTTCGTTTGAAGATCAAGATAAGTGGATTGACTCACGACGTGACCTACTATTTATGCTCACTTATCTGGATTTAAAGAGATAAAAAATAATGAACATTCAACGTTTGACTCAAGATAGAATACTTTACAAAACTTCATTTCCAACGTAAGTTTAAATATAAAACGCATTGATCTCATACATGATTTCTAAGTGTAATGTTTTGTTTTAAACTCTAAAGCATACACAAACTTATTTTATGAAAATGATTCCCTCTTGACCTCTTGTTAATTAAACTAAGATTTCTTGTGATAAGATCACACCGCAAAAAATTAAAAATTCTCTTCGAACTTGCCAACATTTGAATGGAGAGAGAACAATTTAAGCCTACATAGCAGAATCAAAATTACTTATAATGATAGAGCACATCAGTACTTCAAAAACCCTGATGATATGATTTAAATCGAAATGTTAGTGAGTTCGAAAAAAAAAATTAATTTTGTAATTTATGACCTAATTTCCAAAAATTGTAGTTTAACGTATTTAATTTTTATGTGAAATTATCTATTGAAAAATAGATTTTTTAACCAAGGTAGATTTACATATAAATTTAATACTCTTAACAAGTGCAGGAATGAGTTGTTACTAATAAGGTCTTGAAGATCACCTGGAGAATTGTTCATGAAATCCATTGTATTAAAAATTTAATCGTCTTTTTAATTAGGCGGCTACGTTCTTCACTGTTTACCCTCATCATTACGGCTTGTAATAATGAATTTAGGTTGGATTGCGTAAGGTTCGCTTTAACTGCCGTCGACGTTTCTGAAGTGTAGAATGGGTCGTTGGATGCGTGCTCTAATGTCACCGATTTTAACAGAAATTGCCGCTAAGGTCTCCTAAAACACCCCAACGATCGTTCTGAAGACGAAGACATTTACAGAATGTCTAACTTTGAATATCGTCATGCGAAATTTACTTTTAGAGTCTACCATTAAAAGTTTAATTTCATGGATTTCATCTTTGAAGGAAATATTTTTGGAAAGTTATTGTACACTTATCAATTCCATATCAAACATTTAAATATAATATATGATCTTATAACGAACTATTCTTATTGTGTTCAGGTGATATGTTGCCCTTTTTCATTAAATCAATAAGTAGTTAGCTATTTTTATATATACAATTTGTTACACCTGTAGTCAACTTGAACCAAGTGTTACAATACTGTGTAAAGGACATCATGGACGTAAATTGTAGGGATAAAATATCCAATTTAATAAATGAATCATTCTTTCTACGGTTTTTAAAGGAGATAAATGCCCTATGGCGTCACGAACTTCAGTGTTGGGGTGGAAATGAAGGGAGTCATTTCTCTCCTACACGTTATTCTTTTTTTGCGTATCATCGGATTTTTATTGTTCTTTAGATGTAGCGAAATTTTACTTATAAAACACCTGATTTATTTGCAAGTAATTTCTTAGCATGAATAAGGAGAATGGACAATATGCAGAAACTAAAATATTACTATCACATTCTGACCTTTTGGTTTTTAATTTTAACTATTGGTTGTGATTTATAAGACTTAACTTTTGTATCGGTCCTTCACGTATTTAATTTTTATTGAAAATCAATTTATATATTTTTAACTGAATTTAATTTACATTTCTAATGTTTAAAAGTTTCAATAGTCTTTAAATTACCTATTGTACCTTGGTATTGACATTTTTGACATTGCTTCATAATACACAATATGTTGGGTAATCATTTGCATTCAGGCTAGGTTTTCAAATCATGCGCCGACCAAATTCATTTCTTCCTAAATCAAGGATACAACAAATATGTGACTTTCTACCCACGATAACTCGACAATTAATTTTAAAATAGGCACGAAATTTGAATGACCGAGATCCTCAATTAAATTCATTAAACAAAAAAATGGTAGAATATTGCTAATGTTCTAAATGAGAGAGAAGGTTCTAAATGAGAAGGTTTAAGATACTCAACTCTTTGGAAATAATAAGCTTTACTAGAAGAATCAACGAAATCGAGGCAGAATGACAGAAAAAGTAAAATTTCTTTAAAAAATACATGATACGATATCAGAAAATTCGGTTTTTTATTGTCCATGTATTTACTGAAAGATCAGGGTAGTTGGTTACGGCACCAGTGGAAGATTCAGATGTAGTAGCGATGGCATGGGCCACTCAATCGAGGTCAAGCAACTCAAGAAACGAGGGACGCGCGTTATTTGCTGAACCGCTCATTATCCTTACGGCGTTCCTTGCCCTACAAAGAATACTATATGGATACGGTGAAGAGATAGTATAGGAGGGGAGCAGCGGAGCGAAACAAGAAAGACTAACATTGTGTAAGAAAGGAAGGATGAAATGAGTGAGAGGAGCAAGGGTGGGAGACATAAGTGGGTGGATGATGATGATGAGGAGACATAATTTCGAGTGAGAGGCAGAGAGTGTAAGGAGGTGACCGTTGAGGAATGTTACGCTTTTTTGCACTCGAATCCCGCTTCCTCGAACGCTCAGCTGCTATTGATGCAACAGTTCCCATTTCATTCATTCTTACGCAAAGGACACAAAGGTTAAGTTGAGCTTTAACGAGATCACGTGAAAAAATTCTTGTAGAACAATAAAAAATATTGGTGGCGTACCATTTTATTCTATTACATAAAATCATGTGAGAAGGAAATGTATAGATTTTAGCATTTACTTTGATGCAGATTGTAAGTTGTCATAAACTATTTTCAATCTCTCAATCTTTTCGATTTTAACTGACAAGTAAGTTTCCTTGTCTCAAAATCGAAGGAGAAGAGGACTACAATCTAATATTAGCTTTAACTCAAACAATACGAGCAATTTTTGGCGACAATGAATAAAACGCACTCATTACTTCAAATATGTAGCTCTTTACACAAGAGAATAATTCTATGTCATAATATAATTTTAGAACGTAATAATCAACTTCGTTGAAAATCTAATCAGTATCGAAATGAACACATTTTAAAAATTAAAAGGAGACAATAATTAGAATGAGTTCACTGCCTTATCTTCAGCAAATCTTGATAGTTATCTCCGGTTCATTTTCTCTCATGGAGTATGTTCAAAACCACTATGTATCTTTCCCACGCTTTCACCAATTTATTAGCATTCGCGAAACATTGTGTCACAGTCTAGTACAAAAAATCACGCGTATTAGTGTCAAAATACATAAACTATATTATCATGACGTTTAATCGTACATATTGTTTAATTTCTACGACACAATTTTTAATTAATGTGAAATATAACGAAATGAGATAGCTAACTCAGTTCAGGAATTGTTTCCAGAATTATAGAACTATGAAATTAACACAGGAACATAAACATGCATCATCAATTTTGTTTGTCATTTCCCTTTCACTTTTCCTTCGTCTAAGACGAATTGTATGGTTCGAATCAAATACGAAGTTATCCAACGATGATCTCCACGCAGCTGCAATATTATATAACAGGAGTCACAGAGAAGCGACCGGTGAGAGACCAGTGTGTATGCGAGAGAAGGGAGTAGGCGGAATATCCGAGAGAGTAGGAAGCACGAGAGGGCGTGCGCCCTCTAGATCCACCCTCCGGTAGTCACTGCGATGCGGTGAAAACGACAGGACCGTTTCTTTTCGTACAAATGACCACTCGTGACATGGAAACGGCTGACCTAAAGAAATGAGGAAAAAGGAGGCGTCCATTACTTGCTCCTTTAGATGAGTGGTTCGGTTTTTGAGAATAACATTGGGTACAAAATGTGGTGCAAATCTGAAAAATAGTAGTTTATTATAAATAATAGCTAAATTAGTTTATTGTCATCCACATGGTGATTCGAAGTTTGTACCGCTTTTTTGACAATAAATTTATTATTATTAATATCGATTAAGAAACAATCTCTCAAACAAGGGTACTTTTCCAACAAAGCGATATAATAAAACAATAGTTGTGAGAAATAATTGTGAATGGGATTTATGACACCTTGTAATGAATAAGAATACAATTTTAAGTACCTAATATTTCAATATAATTTCCATCCAAGAAAACAGTAAGTAAAAACCGTAGCAAAAACTGTTCAAACTATATTCGAATTATCACTGATTTTTTATTAATAATACCAAGAATACAAAAGAAAAGGATTAGGTTACTTAAGGACTCATTCTCAAGGTTTTTTAACGTAAATCGTTCTGTGATTGAAGAGAATTGAATGCAAGATGCACATGTGTCCGCTGGTGCGAGGGTAGGAATCCCTATTACCCATAACTGTTTGTCGAATCAACATCAGGAGCGTCTGCTCTGAGAAAAGAGGAATCGTCACATTTGCACACACTAAGATATCTCCTCGTTGAGCATCTGTGTTACCTTTTCCGGTCACAATGCGATTCTCTTCATTTTCACCTTCTTGTATATAAGAGTGTGAAGAATTTTCCACACGTATTCATCAATATTAACTTCTTTTTTTATAGTTTAGTTACAGAATAATTTCAGAGAAACTGTTGTATCATAAAATATTTCAGAATACTGAGCACAAAAGTTTTTTATGTAAACGGGTGTTTGCTGAACTCCCTTTTTATAATTTGGAAGAAGTATTGAAAAGTATGACTTATGAAAAAACTCAAATTGTGTTGTAGCACATTTACTCCATAAATGTTTACAGTAATAAATCTGAAGAATCCACACATTTTGATTCAAGAAGTCATACCACAATTGAAATAAAGATTAACTCTGCCTTAAATGAAGACATTGAGGTACCAGTAGCAATCCACAATGTCCTAAGAGTCTTAAGCTTCAAACTTATAAGATGTGGCGTGACTTTATAAGAGTCCATTTCGTGCAGACTCTCAGTCGGTGATCACGTTATCTGAGAAGAATGAACACGAGAATGCGAGCACAGCTATATTCTAAAATACTTCGTATTATTTATAAAGAAATTTTATTAAACAGATTTTCATGTACTTGACTTGAAGTTACATATTATATTTTTTAAAATATTATATATCATATACATACAGATACCGTTAGATTTAAATGGATTCATGATGATAAGAAAATTAAAATGATTTATAACTATTAAGTTTTATTGAGGAAATACATGAATTTCTCAGCAATTTTGATTCCTCTAAATCCATATACTATAAATATTTCATTAATTTTTTAGATTTATTTTATTAAAATCAAAAAAAGAAATTTCTAAGAACTGATTTATCTATTTTCATTACGGCACAATAAGCTCTTTCAGAAACTTCAGCTTGAGACTATTTGATTGTCTATAATTACATATCACTATTAAATACTCAAAACTATGTGTCACTATCTAAGACAATCAATAATTTTTCATCTTTTAATAAAAACTGTGACAGTGTTCTATATATGGTCAGATAAATAATGAAGTTCTTATTTTAAGTTTTAAATGTGTTACGTTGGTAATGAATGTGTATTGACTGTAATGTAACCCATATTGTACGTTCTTAGTGATCAAACTGTAATGACGGAGAAGGTAACGTTCACCGGAACCTTCCATGAGATTAATATTTAACAAATTAAAAAAAATGTAATTAACTGTAATACGTGTAAAACAAAATATTAATGTATCTGCACCACAAGTATGTTATATGCTTTAATAATTTATTATAATTAATAATGTAATTGAATGTAATGTAAAATTGTAAAGTACAACACTACTATTTCTGTTTATTGTCATTATGTATTTTAGCTTGCCCTGAGGAAAAGATCAATAAAATTATGGAAATAAAGTCTGAATTATTCTTTTTCCAATATTTTTTCAATATTTTTAAGTGAAAAGTGAAATTGAAGTGAAATAGAAAAAGATAAAAAGTTATTGATTGTCTTAAATAGTGACACAGTTTTGAGTGTTTAATAGTGATATTTTAGAAACTACTAGCAATAACATTAACCTTCACTGAGTAACGATGAAATGGGTGGATGTAGTACCATTGAAAGTAGATGTCACCCACTTCCCACAGCGTCAGTGTGTAACGATTACGATAATGTTCCCAGTGTCCTCGCCGCCCGCTGTAATGGTACACGGACGGAGGGATTATGTGGAGGTCCCTGGAGTCAGAGGAGAAGCTTGTTGACAAGAGTCTCTACAATGGAGACCGAAACTTTGCGCAGGAAGAAAAGTTAATCTCTCGCGTATCTTCAAGGGGTACTCGACATGTAACTGTAACATGAAACTTTTCTGTAAAA
>NNCF01126154.1:254267-297720 GCA_002313205.1 Laupala kohalensis | reverse complement strand
TATATATATATATAATATCAATATGTCAAATTTTTAAGTAATACTATTCCCCCGGAGCAAAAAGAGACCTGAAGCAAAAAAAAAATTAAAATATAATATTCACATATTTACACTTCGTGAAACAGTATTAAAACTATAACAAATATTGAACGTAATTTGGTCAATCTTATATTTTTTCTCTGTCAAATTTTTAATTCATATTTCACACCGAATTTTAAAATTAAGAGTTATTTTTATTCTACCATTATTATTATTTATTGTGTATTTGAAAACACTTCTTAGAATTGTATGTACACAGAAAAAAAATTTAAAATTTACATGGGAGTTGATGAACTAATAACTCGCTTTTTGAAATAAAAGATGTGATACTTGAAAATTAAACTCATCCAAGTACACATCATTTGATTTCTAAAACGTTTATCAAAAGAATTTTCAATAAAATTGCAGACTTAGTTGAACGCAAGCAAAACCGATAACAAGAATGAAATATATAAATTAAAAAACGATGGAATTTTCTATCTCCCTACATGCTTAAATAGACATGCCAGCGTGATACTTAAAAGTAAGATTAAGAAGTTATATAGAGACACGGAGTTAAGGAGAACGACGTGGAAAGCAACTCCACTTATCAATGTCAAATATTTGATGAATGACAATGCTCAAAACAATCAGCGTTTAGATGATAAAATATGTCATTAAAAGTATAATTTTCTTATTTTTTCTCATATCATTCGTTCTATGAAACTTTATATTTTTCGTTTTCTAAAACCATGCGTTAAAATTTGCTTTAGTAAACATCCCTTTTTTCTTCTACTAACGAGCGTGGAAGTCATTAAAGGAAAAGAAAATTGTTTTCTCGCACATAATTAGGCAGATGCTATCGTCGAGGTTATCTAACTGTTGGGTGCACATGGAACAACGTTAACGACACTGAAATACACAGGAAGCACATTATCTGATTGACAAATAGTGAGCTTGAGAACAATGTTTGTGACACCATGAATTTACATTAATATCTTAACATATAGAAATCTCTTACATTGCGGTCATTCAACATAACATCATGAATATCTTAAGACAAAAATACTAAGTATATTGTATTATGTTTAATTGCGCGAACTATAAAACAATGAGGAGATAACTGAAAGACAAAATTATTTTGAACAGAAAAAATGAAACGCCTTTTTCGATTTTTGAATATTTGTATTTTTTCGAAAATACCATTTACGTAATTTTTCATGTACATGAACGTTTTAGTTAAAACATGATGAATTATCAGTGTTTAATTCGTATTAACTATTTATTTAGTAACTTATTAGGAAACAAAAATCTCAAAATTAAATTTAGAATGTAAAAAAATACTGACACATCACTCGTTTTCTATGAGACCGTTAACCTATTTTCATTACCGTCATTAACTTGTGTACAGTCATTTCGAGGCAACGTGCCTCCCGATACGCCAAGGCTCATGCATGTTTCTTCCCCATACTCGTGAAAAAACCGAGCCCCGAGTCTTGTCAATGTTTTATAGCTTTGGGAACGTCGGTGCTCATTCCCAGCGGCATCGAAGACAGTTCCTGGAGCCCCTCGCAGCTGCCACTTTGTTCCTTGCCACTGCCACCTCCGCGACGCGCGCTACCGACCCAAATGCCACTCCAGCTCCACGGCGATGACGTAGCACGAAAGTGAAGCGATCGTAAAACTCCCTTTCAGTAACTTACCTCCTGAGACCGCTCTTCTTTTTAACTCATCGACCCTATTTTTTTCCATTTCATCCGGGAAAAAGACGCTGTCGTGTTAACAAAATATTCAATTTTTCTACCGGCTTTTACGAATTCAATTCTTGAGATTACTTTTTTCAAAGTTTTACTTCGCAGTCTATAATATTTACATTTTTGCGTCTATATTTAAAACAGACCGAAAGAGGGTGCTTCTTTCGACGGACACTGAATCATCTTAGTTTTGTTGCAGGAGATCAATGCTATTATCATAAGTAGTAAGCCATAAATATTAAAACTAATAAATGAGGAACAAAACTGGAGAGGCTGTTATAATAATTTAAAAAAACGAAATATGAATAGTCCTTGCGTATTTACGTACTACAAACAGACGAAGACATATGTATGAAATATGTGAATAATAAATAAGAATTATTCGATATTTAGAGCCAAATATTCCCTGATTTCTAATTCTGAATTATTTGTCAGGGAATGAATAAATTTTATTTTGCTAATAAATGTGACTAATCTGTCGGTCTCATCCATAGATGTGACGTGAAGTAGATTCTGAATTTGTGTTGATGTCGCCATTAAATTTGCTTCAATTGCTTAAATTACAGGCTCTAGTGGTTCCAAGAATTGGAATATAAGTAAAGAGAACTCTAAACACCATAAATAATGAAATTTATGCTGTTATTGGGCAAAGATTAATTCTGCAAAAGTAGGAGAGACCTGTGTTAGTTGGCATACGTTTTTGTTTTCGATTCTTCCGTTTTTGGTTGTGAATAGTGAACTTGAAGTATGCAGTAGATAATTGTACTCCTTGGATATGAAATTAAGTAATATACATTATTCACAAAAGTGTTTAGTACCCGTAAAATGGTTTTGAAATTTTTGCAACAATACAAACTAACTTCAGGTCCGGTTTTCGTTAGCATACTCATGTCCGAGAGGAATGGCAGGAGTGGTCAGTTTTCGGAGCACCATGTGTGTACATGTTTAGTCGTTCATTATGCCATATAATGAAAAAAAAATACGTTAGGAGCAATAATGGTTGCTGAGAAGTGGAGCTCGTATTCACCTATCCTCTAACAACTTATCGCAGCAACGTTTTCAAAAGCAGGTGGTCATCACACTCTCCCACGTAACTGAAATAAATTATTATCTCCCATGAATGTCATCACAGTTAATCAGTAATACAAAAGGTTATTGGAAATGTTTGAATACGAGTATAATCAACAGGTTCACTCTACAACATAAACGTTTCGTGCAGTAAATTACCAACCACTAAAAGTACAATGTGCGTCCATACTCAACGGTGCATTCTATCAGACTAAAACTATGGTATTCTGCAATTATTACAGCAATATGACTCTTCTTTGGAGACAAATCAAATCTGAATGCCAACTTACCCCTCATGCTGACTAGCTTTGGTCTCCCCCACCATCACCACTTAAAAAACAACTTTTCAAAAACATTTCGTCTTCACTCCTTATAAGGGAATTTCTGTAACTTCTCTAGTCAACACTCTTCCTTACATTAATGTGTTATTTTTCTAAATACTTTCTCTTCAGTATAGACCTTGTCGTAAATAAATACTTTTGTGAATGTCTTTTGTAAATATTGTCTCTTGCATATATTTTTTCCATGTACAGTCTTTGTGTCCTGACAGTTGGTTTTCTGTGGTTCCCAACAGTACTCAATGAATTAGTCAGTTGCACCTATTTAAGATTTAAGAAATTATTAGTATGCCAAAGGTTTATATAATAATAATAATAATACATTTTCTATCCATTTACTATTACGGCAGCAGGAAATACAAACTTCAATCTTCTTCAAAAATGTAGATGCAACTGCACTATTCATTGAGAGTAAATTCCAGGGCATGTAATGTACAGCCTGAAAATCATGGTTTCTATAAAGTTTGAAGAAATGTTAGCTACCTTCAGAAAGAACAATTATCTTACTATTTTTTAAAAGTTTGTCAGGTTTTCTTAACATTGTGGATTATACTCCTGGAAACTCATGTTCAATCTGATGGATCACTCCTGAAGGTCCAAGAAAGCAGGCCAAAGGAACTTTATGGTTAGTAACGTTATGCAACGCCTCATAAATATGCACGGAAGGATTCATAGTCTTTTCATTGCTGTATTATGACTCTAGGCTTCGCATATGTAAGAAAGACTATTTGAAATGAGTCAGATCTTACATTATTTAGGCACAAGTAAACCTAAAAATATATCATAAATTAAAACATAGACTAGAATATAAATTATTCTCTTATACTTATTTCTCAATCTAGGTAATGTCATCCTCTATTTGCTTGCGACGGTGAAGTAGCTAGAACTGTTTTTTGGAACTGCTTGAATCTCTTCTGTTTGGCTGTGTGACTTTATTCTCGATTGTTATCAGAAAAATACCACAAATTAAGTTGAAAATAATGCAATATTGAATAAAAGATGTTAATCTATGGAAATATGCCTAAAATGAGAGAGAGAGTACAAGCAAAATAAGTTAGTTCTCATATATAGAAATTCTTAAAATATTAAAATTCTTAAAATATTTTAATACATATATTATCCTTTATTAAGTCACGATAACGTATTTAAAATACATTGTGCACATTCATACGTTCCACAGGTGTTTCCAGAGAAATTATATTAATCATGTGACATCATGGAATTTAAATTAAATAATAAATGTGTTTACTAATTACTACTTCGAGTAGATTTTAGAATCTACTCGAGTCGCAAGTGTGAAGTCATTCTTGGAAATGTATTATATTCAATGTATAGTAATATAAATAACACATTATTATCATGGACATAAATTGTATCAAAACACTGTTATATTGTTACAAAGACAAAAGAAGTGAAG
Organism: Laupala kohalensis; assembly: GCA_002313205.1. Taxonomy (NCBI): domain Eukaryota; kingdom Metazoa; phylum Arthropoda; class Insecta; order Orthoptera; family Trigonidiidae; genus Laupala; species Laupala kohalensis. The sequence goes on along the minus strand of NNCF01126154.1, from coordinate 293,125 downwards.
AAATCACTGATTCCTCACGCTTACACGAAAGACAGCTGTGAGATCTAGCTCTCTAATGCCTTTCTCATTGACCTACACTGTAGATATTTGAAGAATGTCGTCCGCACCGGAGGTCATTGTCATATAAGCATCATGTGTTAAGCTTGATATTGTAATTTTATTAGTCATTTTCATGGGAGAGATATTTATTTTAGACGTAACAACGTACTTCTTCTACCAAGTGTAAGAGCTTGAAAACCGGTCTTTAAACTCACTAGTGAAGGTGGAGAAATCACTGGGCAGCAGTTTCAAAATACTCACATAGCTAGATCCGGTCCCTAAGCAGAAAACAGCGAAAGAATGCATTCGCGTTCGTTTGCTAGCAACATCATTTAATTTCTCTCATGCATTTTTACTTCGCATTACGTGTGTGTATGAACATTAGAAAAAGTTTCACCAAAAGTATTACTGTTCACTTTATGGTACAAAATAAAACTAAAAAGTATGTGAGGAATGTAATTTTAAAATATCAGAAGAACCTATTTTTTGCACGCTCTAACGTAAATGCAAAATTGTGAAATCATAACTCGTATGACAGAATAATTTGAAATTGACTTTTCGATTCAAAATATAATAGTGTTCCAGAGGTTAATACAATAGCTTTCCTAAGGGGAAATTTAAATTGCATTCCAAATCTGAAGCATATAACAATGTGGCTACTTGCGTGGAAGGGTTACGCCATGTGCAACTCTGACTTGGCCTTGTATTTTACAAGAATTAAAAATTGTTAAATGTTTCTTACTGGGAAATGTATTTAAAACTACAAATTATAAGTTCGATTTTACTATAAGGATGGTTATAAATAATTTTTTAATATCAAAGTACCTTTGGAAAAAAGAAAAAGAATTCAGTTAATAATGGATATTTCAACTAAAAAACTTTTAAATTATCATCAATTCATAATAATTAATAAGTCATTGTAAGACGAACAATTAAATCTCAATGAATCAATTTGATAATTGTGTAGTGAACTGCAGGAAGGGAACCATGTTCAACTGGAGAATTTCACATACTTTTCTGCTAATTATGAAACAACTTTTCTAATTTTCAGGTGGCAGCATTGAGAGCATCACTCTCTTCTACATACACGAATATAATTATTGCAATTAAAATATCGAGGGAATTTATTTCTTTTCGATTATCTTTATTATTATTATTATTCGCTATTGATCACTTAAATCTGAATCAATTTATAAAATCTAACATTTAGTAAGGACAAATTGGTTCCATATTATTGTCACATGAAAATTAAATTTAAAATCCGGGAAAGGCGAATAGTACGAAACATTCGCTTTATAAATCAATATAATTTGACTTTTTTGTACAATCGCATTGATAGACGAGTGAGAGAAATATTGAAATGGTACTTTCCCCCTGTAACACGTTTGCAATTTAAACCACATTTCAGTAGGATTTATTTCTATTTCAGGATCTGTTCTTTGTAATATAAGCAAAAAATATGATAATAGGAGGATGAGGAAATTAAAGTAAACAAATTAAGGCATATGTTTCGTGGTTTCAATTCTAGGAATTTGTGATCATTTACTTCTACAGATCTGCTTATAGATTTATTTCCTCTTAATTACTACGTTAAACTTGACAGAGAGGTAACTTACGACCCAACAGTTTTTATACAAGATTGTAGTCATTAATTTATCATTTTGTATTAACTGTACGCTCAAACATTTCATATTTTATGAAAAAGGAAGATAATATTCTATGTAGTATTTACGTATTATGGACCCCAAAGAATACGAAGAAGTCTTGACTTCCATAGGCGAAACGTATAATAAATATTGACTCGCATTACCTGAGAATGGGAAAATATAACATAGTTTTTGGATGTATTGATGTTAATAATAACTTTAAGTATCGAGAAACTAATTCTTCGCTCAAATCAGAATGCGTGATAAAGCTGAAAGTCAAACAGTCCTTAGAGTAGCAGAGACACCGGAGAAGCTTTAAATCCGGCTCAAGGATATTTATCAAATTTGGCGACAGTACATAAAATGGTAATTAAAGACTACTTTTTTAATTATCGAATTTTTACTTCAGTAAAAGTTAATTTTTCAAAAAATATAAAAAATTGTCTCTATCTGACCTCTCGGGAGAAAAAAATACATAAGATTCATCAATGCATTTATTATTTCTCGCATCTCAGTAATGGAGAATTCTCCTAATTTGTAAGTAATATTTTCGATAAGAATATAAAGAAATTAAAAAAATCTACGTAAAAGTGTCAATTCATTTATTTTCGACCCCTTAAATGGGTACCCCTTCTCAAGGAATTAAAACAAAGGATAGTGTGGTACCAAGTCGATATAAAGATAAATTTTGTCGGTATACACACAACTTCAATGTGTGTATATTATGCCCCTTATGCTACCAAGTATGAAATTAATGATTTTATTATTTTTTCATAAGTATTATAATTTGGTATAAAATCAACAAGTTCTTCTTCATAAGATAAAGAAATCCCTCCATGATGAATTACCAATGGATCAAGTGGTTTGGAGAGAAGTTCTTCGTCTTGTATTATATAAGATGAAAGTTAAGAATACTAATGGCAGATGGTTTGCTGTAACAATTACTTCACATTTCATGTGGTCAAAGCTACCGATATTCAACTAGTTATTTCATATTCACCAGAAGATGATTTTCAACTTTCCCATTCCTTAGTTTTTCCACCAGCGTCACTAAAACCGTCCCCAAGGCAGATACCTTAAGATTCAAAGATACGAGAAGGATCGATTGAACATCGTCATTCCTCATCCATGTGTGCATTTCCATCAACTAAATCCATTGTCTATAATAGAATCTTTAGCTATGAGGTAAAAGTATGTTACATAAATCAGAAGTCAACGGGTAAGTCCTCTAACCCACTGAACAACATGGATCAGCGACCTTTCGCCAGATCCTACAGTAAAACTTTTCATTTCGCTTGGGAACCATTCGTCGTTCCTGCAATTCTGCCCGCGGGAGCGGCTGCCGTTGGTGGTTCGCTATACCGCATGCTTCAGAAGGTGGTGCTCTTATCTGAACAGGAAGAGGACGGAGGCGCGACAGACACGCGACGCTCACTCGGCCTATGGACTAGAGAAAGCAATGGCTAATTTTTTATTTTGTTCTCTTCAGGTGCGTGGTCAAACGGTGCGCGTACACGGCATGGGGACGACGAAGTGCTCGCGTTCTCATTGCGTGAGGCATGGTCGCAATGTAAGAGTTTACAAGCGCGTGCAGCGATTGGGAAAGCAATTGCAAAGCATTGGGGAACGTGTAAGAGAATTTGCAAAGTGAGTCCCATCGGAAAGTAGGAACTCACAAGGGGACTTATGGGCACGGGAAAAAACGATTTTAACAAAATCAGAACCTGTTGCGCAAAATCACAAGGTTCTGCTCGTAAAAGATTTTAAAAAAACGCTTGTTACTTGCGGCGATAATCGAAATTATTCTGTTAAAATTATAAAAAATAAAACACTTTATTAAAAAAAATGAACAGAATGATTAACCCAATTCCATACTCGACCACCAAACGTATGGTGCTAGGTTGACTCTATCGTTCGACTTCATCGTTCCGCCAAAAAATCTATATTTCACTGGGCATACATTTCGTACAGGATGTCTACCTTGACTTACTCTGAAACTAACAGATGTGTTGAAATTTCTTCTCGATAATATTTAAGGGGTGTAGCATTTTACTTTTAAATTAAGTGAATATATTATTCACATGTCTTGTTGCCTCTTTGTTTCAAATATCGATCAATGAAGAAAATTGGACAAACTTATTTCGAAATATTTGACGCTGTGTTCAGTTCAATTCGCATCACTTAGCATTATTTGTTTGATTTATTGATAGGGTGACGATAAGATGTCATGTTCAGTTTTAGCCGCTTTCTGAAACTTTAGAGGCAATCGTTCTGTAAATTACGGTAAATAATAAGACTCGTGAGAGATTTAAAACAATCCCAATGTCCCTTGCACCAAGACACTCTGAACATAGAAGTGACGAAATCCGCCAAAGAAGAAAATGATTTTAATAGTGCTAATCGTCGATAGAATTATAACTGGAAAATATTTTCATTCAATAATAACTGAGCAAAAGATTAGATATGTGAAAATACATGTTATTCAAAGTAAATTCATCCAATTAAAAAGGAATGTGTTTGTTTTTGTGAATTTTACCATCGAGTTTAGTTATTTTACGATCTTTTTTATTAATATTTGGGCTGTTGAAATGTTATTTATCAGCCACCCGAAGCATTAACTATATAAGATAGTCTATTTTAGTTAATATGTTATTGGGCACGTGTTCAAACAACTACAAGAGGAAAGATGTCAAATATTTTTTTCTCTAATTTCACTATTCTTTATGTCTGTCTGTAATAAATTAATTAGCATAAAGAGAAAATTGACAGTCACGTTTTCTGCAACTAATTCACGATGTAATTTATTAACCTACTTTATGCCAAGCTCTCAATTTCTTATATAGAGGAAGAACATAAATACAAAGTTTCAAACAGTTGAATTCTACAAACCTGTTTCTCTCTTTTGCTTAGTGTCTCAAGTACTTGTTTAGGTTCTCAGTGATTTTCTTCGTGAAGACGAAGAATCTGTGCGGAGAATCGTGGCTGCGATTTCGTTTCCGGCACTGCGCAACACAGTGAGTAAGTGAAACAATTAACGCGTTCCATCTTCATCCTCTTCCTCGCGTATTTCTAGCACCAGCGTTTCTTGAACGGAAAGAGCTTCAGCTTCGGAAACACTCTCTCTTGAGCCGTCAGATATTTCTTAAATCCCAAAGCCTAAAAGCTCACGAAAATGCCAATGTCGCTATCTATCTGTTTTATTCTTCATTTTCGAAGGGAATTATGCAACGGCGTCACTCACTTTGTTACCGAAGTAGAGAAAAGCATTACACAAGCAACAAAATGCGAAGTCATTTTTTCCCAAACCATTGAACGATATTTCAACACAGCATTGTCTGTCACGGTGAACGGGGTATGAAGTCAATGTCTCCATTGGTAGCAATGCAATATTCTCATTTTACATTCACAAATTTCTTTATTAAATATTGATAAGCCTAATTTGACAAAGACATTTACGATACTTCAAGTTTCAAAGAAGAGAACATTATGTATTTCTCCTTTTTACTTTCTAACTACATGGGTATTTAGATAAATGACAGGGAAGTTGTGAATTTAATGCGTGATAAATACTGTGAAAAGAATCCTCAATGAGGAGAAATCTGACGACTATTTTTACTTTACGACTTATTTGCCCCCCGGAAATAGTTGATTGAATGTCACACAAAATACTATTCTTGAGTTGATAACAGAATTCAATTAAAAAATTATCCAAAATACTTCGTGATTTATTTGTATAAGTCAACTCCTTATGCCTCAATAAAAATATAAATTGTAAATCTACTTATTCCTTAAATGTTGAGTTGCATTATCGAATATACAAGTGATTTCAGTGTATGAGAAAAGTTCTTCACAATCAAAATTTTCAAATAACCTAGTTGAAGGAAAGAAGTGCTTTTTGGATTACAAGATGACGGGGTTCCTACGATTGCTATGAATCATATCCATCGGTTAAGTTGGTAACTGGTCAATGTTAGAGGATGTTAACGACAAGAACTGCATTACCTTAGGGATTGCAAGCTAAGACAAAGCAAAGATGGAACTATCTCGCGGTCTCCCAACAAGTTATTACCCTATTGACCTTCTTAATTTATATCTGAATTATTTTATAATAAAATACCTGAAATATAATGTGAATAATTACTACATTACCTATAATACTTTTGTTGGTTTTTAATCGGCAATCTGTGGAGATGAAATATTTATACATCTGCCTGAGCGTTGTTATTGTTCATTAAGTTTATTTGATTGTAAGGTCTTTCTTAAGCTACTGTCTACATTATCCTGTTAGTGAAATGAGAGTATTGTTCCCTCATAGCAATTGTAACTTACAAGATATCTGTTACCCACACCGCGAACTACTATTTATGAATCAGCAAATTAGCTCGACCTCCTTGTATTATTAAATGTGATCGTGCAATTTGATTGCATAGAAATCCATGACAAAAATCGAAGTAAACAACTATCGCGAGCGAAACTGACTTGAATTAAGAGAACCGATTCTATTAGTGTATCCTACCTCGCAGTGCTGAGACCTTCGCGGTGCCGGCGGCGGCGGCTGGCGCGGTGACGCCAGCGCCAGAGCCCGAGGCAACGCCGGCTACCGCCGCCGCCAGCGGACCACCTCCGGGGGCTGTGGCGACGCCGGGGGCGGCGTCCGACGCGACGAAGAGGTGCGGCGCCCCTACGGACGCGAAGGCGGCGGTGGCCAGCAGGAACAGCGGTGCGGCTCCGGGGCGCATGGTGGTCGCGGATGGAGTGAACGGCGGGCGGCTTTGGCGTGGAGCGACGCGAAGCCGTGGAGCGTGTGGCGGAGGCGAGGCAAGCTCTGGAGGAGACAGTGCGAGGAAGGGGCGAGGCAATGTGGTGGTGACGGGGGAGGTGCAGGCGGCGGGGAGAAAGCGGCAGACGCGCGCGAGCCGCAGGCTGCACCTGGGCGGTGGCGGGCACGACGTCGTCGCCACTACTCGTGGGGAGGAATCATTTTAGCACTGATGGCACCCGTTGTAATAGAGAGCGTTTTCTTTGTGGTAAGACAACGCAAAGAGAAATGTGGAAAAAGTACGACTTAAAAAAGGTAAAATACATTTTGATACATTTCTAATGGAGAGTTCAGAAAAAGACGAAGAATTGATGAGTTTGAGTCGTAGCATTCTCATTCATTTCAGATTGGGGTTGTTTACTTGTTATAATAATATTTTCATTGAACCATAATAAAATGTCGGACTCAAATTCTCGCACGATGTGAGTGAGTCAACGTATTCAGTAAACAACACAATCACTTTTCACACTTACATGGATATATTACAAAAACCTGTAGGATTGTTGCTCTCAATTTAAGGCCTTAGGCTATTACAATTCAAGTAACGTAAGTGTACAAAGACAGTTTAGAAACCAATATGGACGAACACACTAATAAATGAATGAGAGACCTACGAAATGCTCAGCCATGATTTGCCAAGATTATGAGCGCCTTGAGTAATTGTATCTATACTTCCCGAAGTTGAAGAAATAAATTGTAATAAATTACTATGACATATTTCAATAAGTTTAATTCTAAATAAGAGAATAGTAATTTGTTAGAGGAAGTAGTGTTGACATTAAGTGAACGGAAGATTTGGCGATGAGAACCCTGACACCGGGCGATGATTATTATGAACTAGAAACTGTATTTATAGAAACTGTTCTTCATTTTCTATCATTGTAGGATCATCCCTATTAAATAATAATAGTGATATTTTGATAATAGCATGAAAATCACGACCGATTTGTGTCGATAAGAAACATTCATGGAGACGATAACACGAAATTAGATCATTAAATTCCGGATGTGAGGTGACGTGTCCCATTGACATTGACAGTACTTACACACAAATGATAATTTGAGCAACCATGTACGAGAAGGTCGACCCACCCGAGGGAGGAACCGCTGCCGATCTCCTGGTGACCTCGACGCACGGAGAGCGACGGCGAAGTTAAAGCGCCTCCGGGGATATCGGGGCCGCTTTAGACGGGGTAATTATGGTTGCTGTCTTTAAAATAGTTTTCACAACTCGAAATGATGAAAACAAAATGATCGAAGAAAAGAAATAGAATATTAGCGTTCCAGAAAAGCACTCCTGATGGTTCTTGTAACATCACTGTAGATCATATTCCTCGGAGAGTAAATGCCAGAAAGTAAGGTAATGATAACCACTTCAATAGTTTGATTCGCCTTGTTTTGTATATTAAATGAAATATGAAGCCATTAACTGTTTACAATTATGTGCTATACTTACAAAAACAATTTATTTCAATACGAATTATTTTCGTTTTAAAAATCAACTTGTCTCTGAAATGTATTATCTAATTCACAGAACACATTGACTGGTATTCACCATATATGCACGGAACTTTATAATAATATATAAGTAATTAAGTGTAAGTGTAGTAAATAATTAAGTCTTAAAATTCTAATACACAAAAATTCATCGTTTTATTTATTTATTAAACAGAATTTTATAAAACAGAAACGATTATATTTATCATACTGGGTAGTAATATTTTGCAAAGAAAACATACATTGATGAAGCTTTTGAAACAATGTTGTATTATTCTCAAAGTGAAAATATTTAGTCTTAATTTAAGTGGGTGCATTGTCTATTATTAAACTAACCCTAAATTCACACGGTTGTAATGTGCTAAATACCTATTATTCCATGTTGCTTAAAGGTGAAGTTATCTACGTGCCACTAAAATAAAAAAAATGAGAGAAAAAGAAAATTACCATCAAATTCTAAAGCTCTGACATTTTCATTCCAACAGAATCTTAATGTCTTCCTTCTAGGATATGACACTTTCCATTTCTCGTCGTAGCAAGGAGTTTTCAACAGTTACGAATGATACATGTAATTAGCGCTTTAACATGATATGAATTATTCAGGGATTTAACCTTTCTGGAACTGAATAATTATCTTAATTTTCTCACATGTCTTGAATGGTACCTGTGATAATGGATAATAAGAATTTTTCTAAGAAGTGCTACTATTACTGACATAATCAAAATACATATCTTTTTTCTAGTTTTTTATTGCAACTGAATCTCTAATTATAGGAATAATAACTCCTACTTCTTAGATTTCTTAAAGCTTATTAATCTTATTAGATCACTTTTACGATCACACTCTAAATGTCTATCAAATATATTGTTTAATCGCACTATGTAATGAGCCGATCTCGCGCACATATTGTTCATTAAGTTCACAAGCTGTTATATTCGAAATAATCTTCACCTTGTTACAAACATTTACCACTTGTTCTCGTCAGATCTCATTTATATATTTCTCTCTTTCTTTTCCATACAATACACAATCACACGGTAAATGACCTTAATTCTCTTTTCCTTTTCCACGAACACATTCATCATCATCACCACGAACACTTACCAATCCGGCATAGATAATCATTAAAATTACCGTGATCTGTATGAAATTCTAAAAAAATAGAACTTTTCACAAACCACTTCATGTCTTCTTCACGATATGTCATGTACGGTATAATCCAGTTAGGTTTTTTTCCTTAATTATCCATCGTGTCGTAATTCCTGTGTTAGTTTCTTTCCGCCATTCTTCTTTTGCAATAATTATTGTCCATTTACATTTATATTTCCCTTGTGTTTCACTATTCGTCTACACTTCAACTCCTGGATTTGTGGGTCAGTTGGCCATATACCTGTTATAAACTCTCCAGAGCATCGGTTGAAGCGGTCAAATAACATCCACTCATCCTCATCAAACATAACCTCTGTAGACTACGCAATATTTTCTCAAAATATTTATTCAAAAGTATGTGATCCCAAACGGGAAAAACCATAACGTAGAACTGATCGCAAACTTCCTTATACATTGTTATTAAATCTTTATTCCTAACATTAAATTTACTTATTCCAAAGCGCACCAAATCGTAATATATTTTCCTAATTTTTTGTGTTAAGTAGTCAAGATGTAGTCTTTCATCGAGTATCATTCCAAGATATTTTACACTTTTTCTATTTATATTATTTACATGTAGTTTTATTAATGGATCCCGTCTACAATCCTTTGATAAACCAAACCACGTTCCTTTTGATTTTGTTTCTGAAATTTTTTAATGAAATAATTCGCAATATTCACATTTGTTCAAAGTACTGTCTCTTAGATTTTCTCTCTCTTCTACTTTCTTCCTTGGCAAAAAGTAATAAATCTTCAGTATAGGCAACACAAGCAATTTTCTCTCGCAATAAATGTTCCAATAGGCTGTCAAGAAAATCATTTCACAGAATAGGCTGACAGCTGGAACCTTGGGGACATCATCTATTAATTTTCTGTTTCATCTGTTCCTGGTCGTTTTCTACATAGACATGCCGGTCCTCTTAAGAAGATTAAAAAATATGGCACAAATAATTTGGAAACTTTTTTGGTAGCAGTGTTTTTCGCCAATTGGTACTATCAAAAACACATTCGAAGTCCAAGAAAGAAGAACAAAAAAGATTTCTTATCTCTTGTATTTATCATACCCAATAGATAATTGATTGTATCTTCCGTACTTCCACCTTTACGGAATCCATACTGTACGTCACATATCTTCTGATTAGTTTCTAAAACTCTAATAATCTCTTAGTTATTATTTACTCGGATATTTTCCCCAAAACTGGAAGTAAGGTTATGGACCTATATAATTGTAATTGTTTTACGTTTCTATTCATCTTTTAATAATTTCACTCATTTCAATCATTTAATTTAATAATTCCAATTTTACACGCTTTGGAAAATATTTCTTCTACACACATATATTATAGAAATCGCTTGATTTTCCTTGAACTTTATAACTTCCTTGTATCAACTCGTACGTTATCCTATCAAAACTGGGATTTGGTTCGTTTCTTCTTTCATTTATTTACTCTATTGAAGCTATTTAAAGAGATCTAAGGAATCCAAAATAAATACTATAGTGTTACACCAAATGTAGAGAATATACCCTACAAACAAAAATAAACTCAAACTAAACTTCAAAATTCCACTACTCGGAGAACAAATGTCCGCAATTTCTTTTGGCACCCAGGTTAATAAATAGAAATACAAAAAATAGAAAATCTTTGCTTTAATACAAAAATTAACGTCCGTCTTCGTCACTTCTTAGTCTTCAATTCCAATCAACAAGTGCACTCGTTTACAATTCATGCAAACTCACATTTATGACAACACAGGAAACGCAGAAGGACGCCAAGTGTCGAGGAAGAATGTGTAAAGAGACGGCGATCACGATAGACATTGGTAGTTGAAAGAGCGCCAGGAGAATTTGCAAATTATGGAGTATTGATAGTTCCTCATAGCATTGAGGCATGTACGAATCCTAACAAATGAGAAGACTGGGAACAAAAATCCACCTTATTTTACGAACCCATTACAGCAGACGACTTGTATAAATTCGAAGAATTATTCTGTTTCAAGAAACATCCGTTAATTATTAAACTGTTTCGTAAAGCGTACAAATCTACTGGCATGCCATATTTATTATTTGAGGGAATGCCAATTGTGGAAATACTTATGAATGGAAGTATATATTTCAAATTTCATTGTACAGTGGAACAAAGGAAAAGATATCTTACGGAGGAGAACAGGACCTATTTATGGGGACGGATCTAACCTAGTCCAATGGAACGCGGTATCGACGCCTGACCCGGATTTTTCTCGGGGTTTCCTTCAGATAGAGGCGGATATCTTATACAGGTTTTCTTGGCTTTTGTCTAGGGGCGCGTTTATTGAAACAAAAAATTCTGAATTTAGTGTTATTTCAATTCTTATGATTTGTAAACACTATACTCAGAATAATCTATCGTTCGATAATAATTCGTACACATAAAATATTTTTTTGTGTTAAATTACAAACATGTTTATATTCTATTAGTATTACAACTCGCAGCTAACTTTTTATCGTATCTAGGAATTTTTGCTGAAATTTTTGAATCCGCCTCTGCCTTAGGGCTTTTGATCGGAATTGATGGGATGGTCCCTTGCTTGCTTCCGGAGAGAAAATTAGTTTATTGTCCTCCACGTGGTCATACGCAGTTTGTAACTACTTTTTTGACAATAAATGGTAGTTGGACACTACCTCTTACTCTCCAGCATTCCGATACACAGGAGTAAATACCTAGAATTAATTAAGCTTAATGTTATAAAAGACATTTGTTTTGGTGTTAATGAACTTGCATTACCAAGAATAACAAAGGTAATGGACTTGAGATTGAAGAGAAACTAACTGTGTTCGCAAGGCGCGTTGGCGATAGCTTGAGCAATACACATTACATTCGCGAAGTCAACCGGTGCGTGGGCAATCGCACCCTTCCTGAAACCGCGCCCTTTGGCACATCGCCACACCTCCATGGACAGTGACAGAGACCATGTATGTAAATACATTTAACACAGCGTGCGAAGATATTTTTGTCGCGGTAGATACTAAAGGCGTGTGCAGGGAATTAGTCACTCACGGAAGAATTTATTGAATTATTCAACGGTGTGATAAACGTCCTTGCATATAAATGTGAAACATATGAATTATTTAAATAAGTAGTAGTTGAAAAATACACCCTAAATAACATTCCGCATTTTCAATAAAGGAAAACACAATGTATGTATGTATGTATTTTGCATAAAGTACAACAATATGTGAATATTCTGTTTTATCCCATTCTGTGATTTCTAACTAGTTATTTCTAAATAGTTAAAATCTTTATAAAATTTTCTTCAGAAGAAGATGAATGGTGTTAAAGAAATTACAATTTAAGTTTTAAAATAACAAAGAGAGAGAAAATTCCTACTGAACAATAGCTCAATGTTCATAAGTATTAAGAAATGGATGCTTGGAAAGATTAAAATAGGATATACCAACCAGTATTAAGAGAAAACTAATTTCGTTTGAAGGACACAAGATTTCTCCAAATTTGGAAATACTTTTATTATACCTCTCTATTATTATTAGCAAATTATTTTCTTATCTCAATTAGGAGAACAAAATTTAACAACGAAAGGCTGAATCTGTTAACTTTTTGTTACACTCTAATACTTTGTATTCATTGAACAAGTAAAAAACTTTCATTTTTTTGGTTTTACATCAGGTATATTAAAGGATTTGAAACTTTTTTAACTGGCAGATTATTCGAAAAAAATATTTTTGTAGTTTTTCAAAATGAAGGAGACAATTTTCCGGATCGCTATACAAATTACTTTTCTAAATGCATTCGAAACGATTCCAAAGAGAACTTAACCAACTTTCTGTGAAAACGAGAAGTGTCTCAATCTTCCTATCAGTAGTAAAACTTTCCTATCAGTAGTAATGAAGTTCAAGTTTTTATTTTGAATGGTTTCCCATCATTAAATCTTTAATTTTTGAAAAAACATTATTATCTTGAAAGAAGCTACTACAGTCTAACATCTTGAATTCGAACTTCAAGGGAAAGTACATATTTCTTGCGTGTACCCTACACGTGGAGAATATACGTGATAACTTTCGTCAGGTGAAAATGGCGACCAGTCGGGACTCGAACCTGGATCTCTTGCTTTGATCGCAAGGGTGTTAACCGCTACACTACCGGTTCGCCTTCCACAACAGTACACCATTTCCACCCAGACGTAATCAAGGGAAAGGTTATAGGTTTCGAATTATAGAGGACTTCGAGTTTTCTTCGAGGTTTTTAACATTATCAATTTCAACTTATAGAGGCATATGTTATTCAAGTTACAAAGTCATGAGAAAATAAAAATTCGACTTATACAGATTTATTTTACTACAATATAGGAACATATTATATTGTACATAATTACATGCATAAAGATTATTTTATGGTAAAGGAACAACTTGAAAATGTGTATGTATTGAAATAAATCTGTAATTTTCTTTTGAGTCAAGGAATTAACAAAATTCAATTGTATTATCGATTGCAAACAAGACACTAAATATATTGTCCTCGATATCACTACATCTTTCAATGGAAGTACGAAATTATTTTTTTGAATTGGTTATTGACGACATAGAAAGTATTGCTTGGAGTTAAAGAGTCTTGCGAAAAGAATTTCGATTTACAGAGGCCCGCAAAGTTCACATACTCCTTTTTCGAGTCCGCTAGATTTGTAGTTCGAGTTAGAGAGCGTGATATGTATGAATAGTACATCACTGGGAAATCATATTCAATTTGAGTTATAGCGTCTAAATAATTCGAGTTGTAGGAATTTTTTCTACTTCAGAGGAAGGGAATGGCTAATTTCTTCGTCTTGGAGAGGATTTCGAGTTAACGGGTTTCAAGTTAAAGAGGCTCCACTGTAATATGAAGAGCTTCAAAAAGACACCTCTAGAATCTAATAAATCGTTCATTTCTTTTCTATGAATTTGGAAAATGTTTAAAGTATACTACTATTAAAACATTGTGAAAATACTTTTATATATTTTAATATGCATGTTAGAACTTTTATAAAGTGAATTTCTCTCACAAAATTGGACAATATTAATTAAAATATATTTAATAGAGTGAAATATGTGAATTTATTTTAGAAAAATAAGTTTTACCTAGCTTGCTGATTAGAGACATCCCTACACTTTCCTGACTTATCAAGATTTTCACAAGATATAAAGAAGTTATGTTTTCGTACATTCTTCACTTCAACGTATGCAGAATGGTAACTTCACTCTCAAACAGAGCTGTTTTATGTAAGTTTTATATTATTGTCTCATTAAGTTTCCCACTACGCTATCGCACTGTTTCTCGGGAGGAACTTCATATTCACCTGTCACGACAAATACCTCTGGAACAATTACGAATTAATATCCCAAACATGGGAAACAACAGAACCTTCCAGGAAGTCGGAGGTAAATCGAAAACTTTTTCTGGTCAACATAATGTTTCGTAACACTTAGGTTGCAATCTTAATTCATTAGACCAAGTCATAACTTTGTTGTTTTTCTCATTTCTAACTTTCTTGAACGAGTAACAGATAAGAAAGTGTTGTCGTGACGGATAGACTGAAATAATCTCCATTTCACATCATGCGCTGGACCGGTTAGGTATGGCGGTTTGTCATAATTAGAATCAAAAATTGGTTACGTAGCGCATACAACAGATCGGAAGCGTACACTAGAAAGTTCCTGGAAGAAAGACAAATAAGTGAAAAGGAATCTCATTGTCTTAAGGTCAGAGCATTGTGTGAGGAATTTTCTCAATAGAACAAGGAAGCAAAACAATGTGTAGAACATGTTCAAATGCGGACGGATGTTCTTCACCTTAATCCTATCATAAACTTACACTTTTGACATTCTTCCGCGTCTGTAAAAGAACAAAATTTCTACTTCCTATGACCTTCGTTTTATGGTATTTTCTCCACTTTTACGATTTTATGTATTACTTCTTGAAACGTTTCTACAACTTCGGATGCCGTGACTTCACAAAAACTTTATTTCCCTAAAAACAAATTTATATTGTTTGCGAATACCTTGTTCCAGTTAACATTATTATTCTGAGATCTTTCAACTCATCGACGTACCATTAAATATCAAATCTCTTTTTCAACTGATTTTCAGGATGTCATGATGTTAGTCCATTTTCTTTTGATGAACCGTATGGGCAACACAACTGTTACGAAATTTTTACATTTTATAATTTTATTTTGAATTGTTTGTTCATATTTCCTATATTTTATACATTACTCCAGCCAATACAAGCGTTTTTAAATTATTTACTGAATATGAGTTCACAATTCTTACGCACAGTTAAAGGTTGAAAAATCTTATTGAAATATTATTTATCTAATCATCCCGCCTTTTGGTTCGACACACAAGTGTAAAAACATGCACATTGAGAACGAGAAATTGATATCTGTCCAACAAAATATATCATAAAAGCATCCGCTCGACGAACATTTTGATGGCAATGACGTACTGTTAAAAAGCAATGAACTCGTGGTTTTTAATTTATCGTAAAACATATTAAAATCAAAATCAAGACACTTAATGATGTCGACAAAAAAAAATCAAAAAATAAATTTTCCACTGTGGTATTCGAACCACGTGTCTTGTGAAATCTTGCATTGATACCTGGGGGGTAATTAATAGCTACGAATACATTAGAAAAATAATAGAAATATGCTATTTTCATTATCGGTTTTTGTAAATTCTATTAGATACATCTTAAGCAATTTGATCCTGGTTTACTATTTACTTCTGAATGTGTATCACATGGAACATATTCTGTTTCATCTACATTTCCTTTATTCAGAACCATACAGTTCATCGTTGTACTGCGACCAACGCAAGGAAACATAGAGTAGTAGTAAGATGTTTCCGGCCATTCAAGAGGAAACAGTATGTATTAGCGGAATTCTGCGTTAAGTGAGTAATGAACCATTCTCCACACGTCCCATACGGTCGCTCATGCGCAGAGGTGTTACATTCCACTGTATGCTGCACTTGTTGCGCATTGTTTCACAGAGGAATAAACTGAGAACGTTATTACAATAAATGGAAAGTTGTCTTGATGTACGAATGTACATTCATTTCAATTTTTTTCTTATTAAACAAAATTATTTCTTCAATGTTTATCAATAAAATTGATTTAATAATTTATTAAAACTTCTATTGTGTTAAGATAATTGAGAGAATTAATGGGAAACATTATGTTCGTAGTTATGTAATTAGTTTATGTAAACAAAAACTCGGTCTTAAAATGTATATCATTAGATACTATATCATTATAACCTTATAGAAGACATTTAGAATATTTATAAATTAAACATTAGAATTATTCAACACTGACAAAAACGTACACAAAAATATTGAATCATCAAAGACAGAATGGAATATTCAGGCATACGATATATGTATATATTCATCTATAAAAGACAACAGTGTTGTCCGTAATATTTTGCTTTTAATAGTGTTCTTAAGGCAATGACTTGCCAGTGAAGAACGTAAGTAAGCGTAGAAAGAAAAACAACAACAAGAAATTCTTTACTCATTCGTGTAAAACGTTTTGACAACGAGGAGAAGAGTTAAAGCGATTTAAAAAGTTAGATCACTTGTAATTACTCTACTATCTTACGAACATTCACATGGATTCTTAATTCTCTGATATGTTATTTTTGAAACTATTATTTTTAACTCTTTTAGTTCCGTTTACTAGTAGATTTAGCATCATTAAAAAATTATCTCTGAAGCACATTATTGATTTATGTCATATCTTCATCAAACTACATTACATGACATTGTTCCTTTACATATTCATAAATCTTTACATAACATTTTTGTCGCTTCTACACATCCTTCGAACAAGAATTATTTTTTCTGTCTATATGCTATGATATGTCTTTCAATCTCTAAAGCACATTTCTGACAATGTAACACATGAATTTCTGACCAGGTGAAACAGAGTGTACTTCTTACAACGTGACAGTCCATTCACTTATTTCTCGTCACCACTACCCATCACAACATGGTACAGACCTTTCACCTTGTTCAAACTTGTTATCTGAGAAACTGCGAGTTAGAATAGAAAGTAAAGAGCTCACAGCGGAGAAAGGTCAATTTCATATCGTTATTCGATTCTCTTTCGGAAAAAACCGGACATTTCATTTGTAACTAATTTTCACAATCGGAAGTAACAAATAGACAAACAAAATATTATTTCTGTTTTTTAGTATGAAATCAATTTAACTTATGTTTTACCCACTGTTATTCCTTATTTAACGTATCTCATTGTCCGAGTGACACAAAATCTCATTTACTTATTTCTCGTATTATCTATAACGTAATTAAATATATCTGTAACGTAATAAGCACCTAATTAAGCATCATGGTAGTAATACGACGAAATAATAATTTGATTATTATAGTTTTATGCAATTCAGACACAGCATGATATATTCTTTACTCTGAAATTACGTGAAACATTTTTAGTGTTGTGTGGCCATAATTATATTGATTTCGAAAAACAATGCCTGAAATACGTGTTTATTCACTTCAAAAAATGATAATACAGTAATAGGTGGTAATAAAAAACAAATTAGTCATGATTTGAAATAAATAAATTTCTAAAATCGAAATTATTTTAATAATAAGAATTTTTCAAATATGGTAATATACATTTTTAAATTATTTGAGTTTATTTTGATGAATTACTATAAAATTGCGACTTGTAATAATAACGTTCAACAATTCAAATGATATTTAGAAATATTCCTAGGCTTAAAACAAATCCAAAGCACATTCAATTCTAATTCAAAGAAGTTCAGCTTACTCTCTTTCAGTTCTTGGAATTCCTTTGAAGAGAGAGTTGAAACGTGAAACAAGTAGTGAAATGAATATGTATGACAAAAGGTCAAACGAAGTCGCGACACCTCTTGTAAGGTCGGGAATCTCGTGTCTACAAAGTGCGACATGGTAATTAGCGAATTAATGTTACTTGTTTACTAGCTCTAACTGATTCTTTTGATTTAGCACAAGTAGGCGCAATGTAAACATTTGTAAGAACTACGGAGAAACAATGGACAAAATTTACGAAGAATAACAAATCAAGAGAGATGTAAGAAACTCTTGAACAATTTTTGTCAAATTAGTTTTTTTCTTAAAATTTCATAAAAACAGTACAGTAGTTTAAAAAATCGAAGCAATAGGAATTCACACATAGTTTAAAGATTTTTTCTCCCATATGTTGAACGTAAAAATATACGCGATCTTAGAATGTATATTCATTTCTGATCATTTGGTTTTTGAAAAACAATTTTATTTTTGCGACATGTAAAACAAAACAAAATTCTGTCTTCATTACTAAGAATAAATCAGTGAAGCCTGCAACAAGATTTTACGGTATTTTATTGATAGGAGAATAAAAACCATAAGTTACTCTGGATTGCCTACTTCTCTGTCTTCTGGTATAAATAAATAAACATGAATAAAAATGAGAAATAAATTATAATTCATCAAAAGAGTTTTATTCAAAAGCTCTAGAAAAATAAACGATTTTTTTTCGGTTCTACCATGCAATATATTGCAAAGTCATGCAATATGTAGGTAATGTTTTATAACAATATAACGATTACATATTTTATGATAAAATATATTCTTCCTCTAATAACAAGCCTGACTTAACTCTCGAAATAATAATAATAACAACAATGGAACAGAACTCAACAAGCCTGACTTAACTCTCATAGACTAAAGAAATAAAATTACTTTCAACATTGATGAAGCCATCACCAATAATGTCAACAATCACAAGACCAATGCAGAGAAAATGAGGAAATACTGTAATCTAGCATTCAACAGCAGAGGAAAACTCGCATTCGAATTCTTTCCATAATTATTTCAAGTACAGCAATCGCATATAATCTACTTCAGATGAACTTAGATAAAATATCAGTAAAGAAACAACTGTAATTGTCGTGCCGAAATCCATTTTTCTTTATACATGCAACATATACTTTTCTTAAAAATAATTATAGATAGGAACAGCTGCTTGGAATATCATTCCCGCCAATATACTAGGTACACACCTGAGAGAAAATAACAATCATCGTAATAGAATATTACGAATAAAAATAAACAGAAAACGGGAATCCATTATTTGTAGTCTTTCATGTTTCCTAATAATCCCAACAGCAAAGGTGTATTACATACTTTCTAGAACATTTTTGATAAAATGTTGGAAAAAATGTAACACTGTAAAACAAATTACCAAATAAATACTCATAAACCAAAGACATTTTAAGTAATAGATAATATGAAAAATATTGCCTCCTACCAGTGTCACTGAATACAGATGAGGTGATGTAATAAGAATACCCAGGAACTCAACCCGAGGAGTGTCGGGGTGTGACCTAATTCGTTACACGTTTCATGGCGATAGAATCAGCACTCATTTCGAGAAGTGAGTACTCTGTGGTTTTAAGGTCACAGGATTTCATTTGCCCTGTGGTCAACCACACTGCTATTCCAGCTTTGATTCAGCCACAATGCAAGAGAATGTCAAACCGCGAATTCAAAAAATTAAACTTGTATTACGAAGATGGGTAGTGAATACGTTGCAGTTATTCATAGTAACATTAATATTTTCTCGCTATCATAAAAATCAAGGTCTTTTGGGGAAGTCTCAAAATTAAATTACATTACTGAATAAAGACAATAAACAAAGAAAATTTTGTACTTTTTTATCCTTCATTTAAAATCAATAGATATTAAAATTGATTTCATAGTAACGTAAATAACTTCGAGGTCGATTTCGGGAATCATTCAAGTAATTTATTATCAAAGTGCTGAAGAAATCATAGTATTTCTTGATTACTAAAATCAAAATACCTGGGACTAACACTCACTTTACTTTCTTCCCTTATTTTCTTATAACATAAATTTGAATCATTATTATTCTTAACAAGGCATTACATAAACATACTGGGAAGAGATATATTGTCTAATGCAAAACTCACATTTAAAATATTAAGAAAAATCTCCAGAAGAATGATATTCAGTTCTGCAGAGGACAGTAATAACGAGAATAAGAAATCTTGACGTTTCTAGGAACTATCTCATCGAACGTCTCCCCTGCCTAGTATCGCCGAACGTAATTTGTTGCATACATTTTTTTTGGGGGGGGGGGCTTTAGGGCTCGTCAACATCGAGGTCATTAGAGCGCATGTTGCATACACTTGGTCTAATGGCGTACATGTTTAAAAATTTTAAAGGACAATATTTACAACTTATTATGAAACGTGTAAAGTTTTGTATTGTAAAACTGATAGCAATAATTAAAATATTTTATTTATTTTGCATAAAAGTGAATGGTTCAATGGATTACAGCTGTAGAGGTTCAAAGATGTAAAACAGTAGAGATAAGGAGAATCTGTTGCAGATACGTCACCGGAAAGCGAATGAATATATCGCTGACGGAATCTGCGAGCGCCGACGATACAAAGTGCCTGCTGTAATGGATTTCGCTGCGAGAGCTGTAGCCGCTGTTTCGTTCGCGTTGCCTTGCCATCCTACGTCAGTCAAGAGGACAAGCATAGGGATGAAGAATCGGAAAGGGAATATTCTGGTGAGAAAGTGACAAGGAGCCAACTGGCAGCTCTTCTGCCGGCGACGCAGCGTGATGATACCTCTCTAAGAGCATCCACGTGTTTTTCCATCGTCACACGCATCGATGTTTCTTTTGATAAAAATCAAAGTGAGACATTTGTGAACACAACAACTGCTACATCCTGCTTTTTAGTTAATTAATTTTATGTTTTATTTTATGGAGAAGAAAGCTGAAAATCATTTCCATACCTTTAATTGATACTAAATACAAGTAATCTGAACTTGTTGGTCACATTATGAGATAAGCATAACGTTTCATCTCAAAAAAACTTTTGAGTTGATTTTGAATCGTTTATTTTCAGTTTTCATGTTACAATTCCTAAACTAAGTTTGCGGTCAAAAACTCAATAACAAGCACTAAATATCATTAAAGTTTCCTTCGATTAATGATCCTACACTTGATATAATTGACTCAGTAGTGTAATTGTAGCCTAAAACCAAAACATTTCATATTTCAGCACTTTGGATGAAATTCTTAAATGGCGACTCTTCAAACGTCGCTTACTTTGAGACAGTTTCGGACACTTGAAGGACGAAAGTTGTAGAGAATAACATTCTACTTCTAGTCAGTACCTCAATTTTCAAAATTGTTTAATTTTAACTTCATTTAAATGCATAAATCCACAAACACCATTGAGTGTAATTTTTGCTAGGTCGCTCGCCGTGCTTACACATTATTTTAATTTCGTTGTTGATGTTGAATCAAATTTAATTGCATTTAAATTGTTTTAAAAACTCATAAAACAAAATGTAACAGTAAATTCAGTATTATCGGTTGTTTATATTATTCGGAGTAAAAATATGACATGTGTGAAGATCCACATATATAATGTGTATAAGGTATGTACAAAAAACCTATGTATTGTATGCTCTCACCAAGTTAATTCTCGGTAAAGGGTGCAGAAATAGATTTACATGCAATATGATAATAGGAATACGGAAGATCTAAATTGTCGACGTGATTTTGCTTAAGGTGTGTCATTTGTTAATGGATCGCATCCTCGGTGGAAGAGATGTTGGAATACCGGGGAACACAAAGTTTCGTGACATCATTCTAAAGTCGCTGAGGGAATTCAACCCAGAAAACCTCATCAGGTTAATTTGAATGTAGGCTTTTCTACTTGATAGAATAGTAGAAGCAAAATCATATAAGGGCTGTGAAATTGTTTTCAACTACATAACATAAAAGTGAAATGAAAATCAAAGAACTCAAGAGGTCGTGACTATGCACTTTGTTTATTAAGCGTTCTACGTGCAGTGTATTTTCATTCTGTCTAGATTTTAAAAAATTGTAATTACGTACATATAAAACTTTTTTAATTGGAGCATATAACACTGAAAATGGTATAGATTTCCTTTGTGGCATTTGATTTAACACGAAAGTAGAGAAATATGGAAAGAAACATACACATATGAATTTAGAACATTATAAAAGAACCCCGTGTAACGCCAGGCAAAATGAGCTAAAAATCCAGACCTGTTGACGGATGTTTTAATTCCATCTGTAGGGTAAACTATATGAACTCAGAATACCAATTTTTTTGTATGTTTGTTTAACAACTCAAATAATTTTTTGTACAGTTTCATTTGTGAATTCTCTGAAAATTTTGAATGTCTAGTAATGATTGTTTTAAGTTTGTGAATACCGGGCAAAGCCGGGTAGATCTGCTGGTACAATATGATTAAATGTTATATTTTTCAACCATAAATCGGGTAAAATTATTTCT
Organism: Laupala kohalensis; assembly: GCA_002313205.1. Lineage (NCBI taxonomy): Eukaryota > Metazoa > Arthropoda > Insecta > Orthoptera > Trigonidiidae > Laupala > Laupala kohalensis. The sequence continues at coordinate 270,588 of NNCF01126154.1, read as the reverse complement.
TGATATCTCCACAAACAGCCCATGCCACCACTATCCTAAGGTAGGGGTATCCTCATCCCTATCTGGGAAATTGATTAATTGGTAATTGACAAAGATTCTCGCATACTGGATTAAAATGAATCTTTCACTGAACTGTCTTCGAAATATGTTTCATTTTTTTACGACACAAGATTGGAGAGTAAGAAGTAAAAGTACCAAAAATTTCTGTAAATACTGTTTTATTATATGTATTGTTATAAATGTGCGTGTATAATCCTCAAGTTTATGTCCCGTTTTTTGACTTCGGTGCACGAAAAAGGACGGAACGAAATTGCTGTTGAAAAAGTAGCCACGTTACTTGCATCTCGGGTATTCTATTACATTTACAAGGAGGTGTCACTCATCATGTTTCACTGAAATCCTCATTAGCTTTTCCACACAATAACTATAACAATTCTTCACTTCACTAGTATTAACCCAAAAGCGTCATCTTTCTCATCTATTCTATCGCAGATTTTATCGTACAGGGATGGTTAAAGATATACAAATTCAGCGTTTATTATATAGCAGGATATACAAAATTCACCTTCACGTATGAGTTCAAAGCAAATGTTTTTTCCCCTTTTTCCGGAGATTTGTTTTCCTTTATGGATTTGCTCATTAATACACGTTACAGGAAGTACGGGCAATTAAAATAAACTTATTTTATTGATCTACTCCACCATATTATTTAATCCCTTTATAAATCATATTAAACGTTTTAATGACGAGTTTATCTGGTAAATTCTTTTTTCGAATGACTCATTATTCTCCGCGAACTTGAAAACGTAGTGATTCATCCGAACTGCCTCTGATCCATAATCCTTGTTATAACCCAAATTGCATAAAAAGCATTTCCCTTTTCATTAAGTTGTTGCAACTAAGAATTTCGTTTAATAACTAATTGCAGATACCAAATTACCATGTATTATTCAGAATGATTACTTGCATTACTTTATGGAAATGTAAATCCTTTCACTCTTAGGTATACACAGAGTCACAGCATTACCAGAGAACTGTTGCGTCTATTGCAAGATAACTTGCGGAAAAACTTGTAGGTTAATCGAAGTAAACATATCCGTCATTATTTTTAGAGGCGTTTGCTTAACAAATTCTAGGTTCCGACATTAATAAAATGTCTCCACATTGAAAAAGAAACCCGTCAGATAGGCAACACTCCATACTCCCTTGTCCAGCGGTACATGCATAACGTCTTCATTCACTAATAATTACGCATTCCCATGGGGCAACCAAGTGTAACATGACAAGTAAATTAACAAAAACGTTTTAAAATATTTATTATGAGAATAAATTTAAATAGTGTAACAATGTATCCATTTACATCAATGTTTCAATGGTCTTCACAAAATAATTCAGCATTGGTTTAATTTTTATCTATTACATCTGGCTGTGGCAAAAATGCTGAATTGTTATTTATTATTATTACAACGGATAAATAGGTCATATGATATTACCGTATGAAAGTGGACATGCAATAATATATTATCACACATTTGAACGATGGAGATACTACTCCAACCCTACGTGCATTAAAAAAATTTCTTTTCTTTATACCCTGAACCTAACTGATATTTTCTTTCACAATCATGAGCACGGAAAATATTACGTACCTTTTTACGTAATTTTCTAATAATTTTATTTAAGAACGTTTTTTATTTCAATGGATTTTAACCTCAATTATCTACTATTTTCTCAGTTCGTTTCTCAACTTTTTCCCATCCTTAAAATCATATTCTACTAAGTATTTTATTAATTGAAAATATTCCTCACTTAATCCGACGTCACAAAGTACATATTCTATTTATCTTCCTTTTTGCACGGAGAGAGTGCCGAAAGTATAGAAGAGACACGATGTCGAATTAAGCAATAGTTCAGCTCTTGTGACCGACATTCGATTCGCGCGGCGCACAGTCACAATGCGCGCACCCCACGCGAGCGTCAAGTTGTCGGGGCGAGGTCATGCACCGGCCTTCCCCCACCTTGTCTTACTCTCTTCGCACCCAACATCGTGCACGAACGAACGCCCCCGCATAAGGAGCCTTCAACAACACTATTCGTCATCCCCTCATTTTCGCTCCATGCAAGCTTCGTCATCTCGCGCTGGAGCAATTCAGAGTTCACTGCAGGCAACCGCCGCGCCCTCCGATAGTGACCTTCACCGCGCTGCTGATTAATTGAGAACAAGACATCGTTTGTAAATTGCTGTTGACTTTATTGAAAATTAGAACGTATTATTTAGAAAGAGAAGGCTTTCTTAATCAATTTGCTGCAGTACCAATTATAAATGGTAAAAATATACATTTTTTCTTCCCGAAAGATTAAGAATGCGATACCCAAAAATTATAATTCATTATCTAGCATATTTGCTCCTTTGGGAAAGGTGTATGTATGAAAGTTTACTTAATAAAAATGATGCTTACATGTAAACGAAAAAATGATGCTTATATGTAACTACATATGAAACAATAGCTTTTTACTAGAGAACAAAGACTAGTAATTAAATGTTTTCGGCACTGGAGATTTTCAACAATTATTTCAATGGTTATTTCATTCTTAAAAAATTTAAAGTGCTAGAATATTTTATTTTCAGCAAAGGATCGATATCGAAGTTAATTTATATATTGATAGTATGACATTTACTTATTTTCATCACAAAATTCATTATCGTATTGTACATATACTTCAAGAAAATATTTTCTTACACATTTTAAAGCGTTTTCGGTAAAGGTAACTGAGAAATGAAATGACAAATTTTGAGACATTATTTTAAACGCATTGAATTTCACATAGATAAGGGAGTAATTAACTCTTCATTTTCAAATCATGTAATTTTCATGTAACAATTCAGTTCCTCCACATTATGGGGAATACCCTCGAGCACAATTGTCCATCTTCGCCGCTTCGTGTCCCAGGGCGCTGCTGGAGGCGACATAATTCGTCTCACGACCGCTAGAATACGCGTGAGCCACGAAAAAGTCTCACCGACGCGACGCTACGGGTTCCCCTGCGGGTATTCAGGAAAGTGGGAGGAGTGCAACCGGTGTATAGCTGTCAGCTGTCACGTTTCCTTCGCAACGACGCATTTGAACGACTTAACTTATGAAAGAAACGAACTGAATGATACAAATACGCGAACATATGAGACAGATCCCTAGAACACGTAAGGAAGTAGGTAGTGACTATAGTTTTTGAATTAGCATCACGCCTCCCTGCGGATACGTTACGCTCATGAAGCTTATCCGTGCAAAGTACTAATAGAGATCTAGTATATCACTTGACTAAAATCACACCGAAAATTGCTCGTACGAATGGAAACTATTCATATATTTATGATCATGGAGGAGATATCAACTGAAGAAGTTGGAATTTCTCCTTATTGAAGTAATTTCCTACAGAGAATAATTATGATACCCTCGTAAATTTGAGTAGTGGTTCTTATCAAACATCGTCTATTACTCGAAGTTCATTAGGATATCCACTTAACACAGCATTCCATTATAACCCAGCAACGAGCTTCTTAAGAGTTATGGAGTTGGCAATAAAGATCTTAAAAAGTAAAACATCATGAATATATATATAAGGATTTAACAATTAAATTTCAATAAAAATAGATGCATAACAGGTGGAAATGTTTGGATAAAAACAAATTAATATAGCATAGATAAGCTCGGAACCAACGAATAACAATAAATTTTATTTAACTTAGCTTTATTTCTGTAATCAACGATGAATAACGTTTCTTTAAAACGATTGAGTAAATAATGTTTTGCTGTAATCGTCATCACTCGATACATCACTGATGTAAATCACTTGATTAGCATCACGAACGCACCTATACAATTAGCTATTTCCAACTTTGGTAGGGGTACTTTGTTTTACACTCCCTTGCGTAGAAACAAAATAAATGTAGTAAAAACGTTTACATTCTTTTGTAAAACCTATAATGTAAATAGAACACATTGTTAAGCTAGTATATTGCTATTCGAACATTAGTGACTCAGGTACCTTTACGGAAAGAAGCATTTTTACGCAAGTTAAATTACCGACATCTCCTGATAATCCCAACTCATTTTAAAATAAATATTGAGAATTATTAATGGATAATTTTATAAGATAAACGCAAATTAGATGCAAAAAAAGTCACTCCGTAACAGAGAGTTAAACTATATTAGCAGTTCCGTGGGTGTGAGAAATTATTGATGTAAAAATAGTAGTAAAAGTTTTACAAATCGTTTCCAACTTACGAAACTGTGCAGATCTTTTCTCAGAACGTCTATTACGTAATATTATCATTGCATTTACGGCAAAAATAGATCGTAATGCTATTAAAATCCTCTAATACCGTGCAACATTGACGTTTCTCTACTAGAGATATATAAATTTATTATATTTTGTATTCAATATTACATTTTCCTACAATATAGTATCACTATATCCATCCAATAAAGTGAATTCGGTAAATATTCAGATATTTGTAAACTTGGTCTCAATAAAACCTTCAGTGATTCTTACGTCTTTTCAGTTTCATTGTCAATACATCATCTCGTGAGTTGTTGAGTTCTGAGATCATTCCAAAAATATTCGTCTCAGAATATTTGTTTGTTACAAATCGTGTATATTTTATCAAAGATGATGATGACGAATCCATTACAATCAGAGGAGTACTGATGAGAGTGAACAAAATATATCCCAAGTGCATTGATAGCTATGTTTCAAGTTTATTTTGGTATCTTAATTCATCATGATAATACAATAACTGCATCATTTATAATTTTTTGTGTACAAATTAACCCCCCCCCGCCTTGTAAATGTGCATTAACAATCTCTATGGTCCCCCCTCCCTCAAATCCTCGGCATATTGTAGCACCACTGTAAAGACAATGAAGAAATACAATCCTGTTGATTTCTTAATATGACACTGGTGAAGAGTATTCATTTCATTTCACATATCTCTTGGACGTTCGGCGTGAGCTCCAAATCACTCGCTTACGAATCAGTAGGGGACCATGACCTGGCTTGCTTGGGCGCATTCTTTGCATGTAGGTGAGGGAGGGGCTACACTTCGCCACCTGTGTACCACCAGAGTAGCAAGTGGCGGCGACGGGCGGCAGCTGAGGGAGTACTATCTTGCGAAAGGCGAAGGCGCGTAGGTGGCGTCGCCGAATGTAAAAGACTAAGATAATAATATGAGTTAAAATAAAAGTCCTGATGTTCGGGCATGTCATTTTCAGTGTCTCACTACGTAGTGAGAGGCTAGGCTTTGTCTAGGGGCGTGTTTATTGTAACAATAAATCGTGAATTTAGTGTTATTTCAATTCTTATGATTTTTAAAACTATACTCAGAATAATCTATAGTTCGATAATAACTTGTACATGTAATTTTTTGCTTAAAATTACAAACATATTGACATTCTATTAGTATTATAACTCGCAGCTAACTTTTTATCTTATCTAGGAACTTTTGCTGAAATTTTTGAATCCGCCTCTGCCTTAGGGCCCTTGATCGGAATTGATGGGATGGTCCCTTGCTTGCTTCCGGAGAGTAAATTAGTTTTTTTCCTCCACGTGGTCATACGCAGTTTGTACTGTTTTTTGACAATAAATTTATTTATTTATTTATTTAGTGTAGAGCTATGGAGTGTTCGCTGTTTGGGTTGAGTCGATCATTCTGAGCGAATGGCAGCGAGAAGTGGTAGTTAACAGTTTCATTACACCTGGCGTGGCGATCAGTGTGAGTGATCTGGTTGTTTTCAATTTGTTAATTGCCAAAATCAATTAAAATCTACGAATAACGTTGCGTTAAAATCGATTTAAAAGTAATTGAATTTATTTTTGAGTGAGCACCTTTGATATGGTTTTCTACAACGTAAAGAGACATAATAGCAAGGCATCTCGCTTCGATTGCCAAGACCTGGACGTAGAATTACAGTGATACTTCTCCATCATGAACACTCATAGGACCTTAAAATTAGTCCGCTATTGAGAAGTGTCCATTTTCGGGAATTTTTGGGTCAACGTAGAATGAAGTGACGAGGAGTGAAAAAGTGACCGCTATAGAGATATGTCCGTTAATGCAAGTTTCATTGTAGTTTAATTTATCTTCGCGGGTATCTAGCGGGTACCTACAAAGTTCGTCTTTTAGAATGCGGGATCATGGAATGGCTTAGTGAGACATTATTGAATGAAATCTGAACACCGATACTCGAAGAAATAGAATGGGAGTAAGGATTTAATGACAAAGGATAGGTGCAAGTAATTCACAGAGCTGAGTCAACGTTGTCAGATATTATTAGTTATGAAATATTGAACATCAGACATTTCTGAGCCATAGCGTGAACTGGGAGTCCGTAAATATGATTGGGTTCTTTATGGAATTAGGTGAGTATTTTACCTTTAGTTTTCTCTTAATTTTCAGTTTTCCCCGGAAGGGAACAATAACAAAAAATAGATTTATATTCACTTCCCATAAATAAATCAAGAAAAAAACGCAAATAAAGTTAGACTCTTGGTTATGCATTTTGAAGGGATTATACGCTTCAAAACTTTCATTAAACGTATTCCATCTGTCGTAGCTCAAATGTGTACGCAATCACAATTTTATTTGTATCCGGCGCATAATATCACGTTATAAAGAGAAGGAATAGAAATTCCGAATTCGACCAATAAAAAAGCTTCCGGTTGCGAATAACGACACATTGTTGTTAATGCCGGGACGGTACCCATATTCCGATTCTGTCCGGGGTGAAGCCGCGATGAGCGTCGGGGGCTAAAACCCACCAGTGTGCTTGCTGGTGCGAAACCCCAAATTGCAAGATCTGGAGGTAAAACCCTCAGGGTGGTATGAGTGTCAAAACTAAACAAACAATATGCAAATATACAAGTTGATATTTTTTGAAAAAAAAAAAAAGGATTTTTCTTCCAATTTTTCTTCCAATTTTTCTTTCTAAATTTTTATTAATTTCGAAAAATTACGGGGATTAAAGAAGATATCTGGATTTAAAATCAAGAAGAGTATATACACCGGTGCTATTAATACGTGCACTGTCCCCTCCGTGGCAACGGTGTAAGCGTGATCGCTCGTCACTAAGTCATCCCAGGTTCAATTCTCGGGTGGGGCAAGATAAAATTTGTAGCTTTTCATTTCTATGTCTCATATTAAATAGCTGTGATGTATGAAAAGTTTACCCTCTGAGACTAACAACCGCAGTTGTGATACTCGGATACAGCAATCTGGATCCTATCAAGACGCTGTTCCCCCGACCTCGGTAAAATTCACATGCGTCTAGTGAGTAAACTCACACAAAAACTGAGCCTTACCGGCACTCGTCATTGGCCTTAACTGGCCGAAACGAAATACATACATGCAATACGCGCGTTTACAACGCTGACTATGTGAGCAGTAAACGCTTTCCCTCAAATAGAGCTTATTCTTCTCTACTGCACCTGATAAAGTCCATTTTAGCTGTTCTCCGTGAACTCGTACAACAGCACAAACATTTTGCGATCGAAGGCTGGGTAAACTGTTTACACAACATCGAGTAAGGTGGTAGAGAAAATGTTTTCGCGATTTCGTCGTCAATAAGCGCCGGCTGCGGTGGAATCGGCGTTTTACCGGCGCGGGGGCAAGGTTGCTGCCGCTCCGGCGACCTACATCCTCTGCGTCTGTACTCGACGGGTTCAGCGTCCGCGTCGAGTCGCAACCACACAGCGATTGACGCAACTCGTCGCTGAACCGCCCCACGTGCGTGAGATGCGCGACTGTAGACGTGATGCACAGACAAGCTTACAGCTTCAAGATCGAGTTGCATCATTAATGGGGGAAATATCACTCCCGAAGAATTTTTACGAAGAAATATTTTGGAACAGAAGCGAAAATAACGTTTTCTTTCTTACATTAAATCCGTTTGTGTTTATTCATCATGTCGCAACGGGCACTATTCCAGTCCTGAAGAGCAAACAAACTGTAAATCCAGTATTCTCGAGTATACGCGTTAATGGAAGGTACAAGTTCTTTATAGATTCCGTGTTGATGACTCTGTTTATCGGTTTACGTGTTCATTCTTTCATTGATGAGGTAATGCCAATATAATCTTTCTATAAATGAAACGCGCAATGCGCTATTCTTTCTTCTGTTATTTTACCATGCCCACGAGAAGTAAATGGTTTAGTTTTAAGATGGGCACAATAATGGTCTTCTATTATCTGTGTTCTTTAGTTTATCAAAGTCTAACAACAATATCGAACACGAATCACAAAACCTACTTTCAAGAAAAAGGAAGAACGGTATTATATAATATTTAAACGGTTGAATGATGAATATGACTTAATACTATGAGACGTATATACAAATGTGCTCATGAGGAAAATAATTATTGGTTTTTGTTCAAATAAATCGAGGACATTTCGAAAAAGAAATAGCTTAACTGCGTTATGAACTGCTTATTATCTCAAATTTGTATAATGTGTTTTAAATACCGATTCGTGTTATTGTACGAAATACACATTTCATGAAATTGTTTACTATTAAACTTTTGACCACTTTTACAAGTAGTATAAATTCATTTTTCAATGATCACTTTCGTTCGTTCAAACTAGAAATCAAACGTTCACAACGTTCAAGAATAATTTTTAATGAGACACACTCAAAAGTACTGAAATTCAGTCTGTGTGCTTCAAGCAAGAAATGCGCATATATCGTAATAAACCAGTAAAACCGGACCGAAGAAATCAAATTCGCATTGGATGTGATTTACACTTCGACCTGTACGTATTAAAAGCTTAGACGACGTCGAACACAAATATTTAAAGAAATATGATACATGAAAACATTACAGTTTCTTACAAGTCCTACAATCTAATATAATTATATGTTTATATGTCTTATATGCAAAAGTATATGATTTGTTCATATAGTCTGTGAAATTGTGTGAAACGGTCCAGACGAGTCAGTACACATTTTGAATATTGCATCGGTCACTCACGCTTGGAAATTCGCGTGTGACAAATTTCAGCTCAATCAGTTTAAAACTCATTTGTATGATTTGCACCGAACGTACTTACTAACAGGAGAAGTAAAATAGAAGCTGGTAAAAACCGAGTCGAAGATTAAGAAAGTTGTCGTAAAGATTAAAAAATTTGATTTATTTTCTTCACTGACTTTACATAAAGTAAACCATGAAAATTTGTGAAAAGACCAGGAAGAGATTAACTCAAACTTTCCGGCGACGCTGGATGTGTTCAGTTTGTAAAAGAATTAAACTTACGGAGTAACTGTAACTGTAACGTTTACTGTAACAAAAATGATGCGTAGAATATGATTCCATGATTGAACACGATAACACGATAATGAATATAATTGTTCAATAGAAAATAATAGGAATTATCTTCATATAACTAATGAAAAACAATGCAAAGAAACTCAATTCAAATATTTTCTGAACGATAAAAAGAAGGTACGTATGGACATAAGAAGCCCACGTCCAAATGATAATAATTTGAGTATGTAAACCATCTGTCAATAAACTATTTGTAATTATGGAATATTAATATTTGGATTTTGAAGAAAAAAATATTCAGGATCGTATATTGGAGTGTGTTATTGTAACCAAAATTGTAATTCATTCAGTAAGATCATTTATGAATGGGTCGGTTAGGGGCGATTTTTTTCTTTAATAACTAATCTGATAGGTAATTCAGCTTTCACTATCCCAGAGATGGAGGTAAACCAGGAATTGTCTGGATTAGCTTCCCAAACCGGTTTATCATGTCATAGATGCATTTAAGCAAAGTAGTTACGGTTTGAATTTCGGCAATTATGAACATTGCATAATGTCCATAAGGATATGTTTTAAAATGGACGGATTCATTTTGAATAAAACTGATAACATTAAATTATAGTAGTTCCATAAATGTGTTGTGTTCCGTAATTGAAAACTAAAAAATACAAATTGTTTAATTACTTAGAATTGGTCAAAAGTCGATGTAGTGGTTGTTGATTATGACATTACGTTCAATGGAATTTCTTGGAGGATAGGTAATGATTCACTTTCACAATGAATGAATGCTAAATTTTATTTAAAAAATTGTGTAAAATGTTGTGATAAATGAATGCATTTGCTGTTACTTAAACAATTGAATAAAAATGGAAAAGTAAACGAACTGTGAATCATTAGTGGGCATAGTAATACAATAATTAAATAATACTGGTGTTGACGAGCTACTGACAAAGAGCAAATCCTCCAGTTATTTCAATGGTCACTTCCTCTTCAAATCCTGGCGACGCAGTTTCTCGTCAATAATTACGTACGTCTCTCCTTCAAAAAATTTGAGACTTTACATTGTCATTTGCTGGTAATGGCATTTTTTGACCGATGAAATGTTAATTCACGCGCTTGATCGAATGTCAACACCTCAAAGTGGTTAGGTAGACGCACTGACGGTTCATTTGCTTACTTCGAAGGTTGCCTAAACGCGTCTATGAAGAATTTCTCTGTGTTTTGTTGATATTGACGTTACAGGACCCTGTCCAATGAATGTCAAATATAAAACCCTATTTTATTTTACTTTTACTTATAAAGATTTCGGAAAACAATGTACCATTATTGCTCGTTTCCAGTAATAGAATTTGAAAGACATTAGTTCTTTTTGACAAACAACTTAATACTATATTAATTCCTAAATTAATGAAATTGATAATGGAAAAAAAGACAGTATTCATGTTGAAAAAGATGGAAAAGGACCGCTTCAATCAATGGTCACGAAATTTCTTCACAAATGTTACTAAACTAGTCAGTTTCGTTCATAATGTTTTCTTTGCTGGAAAGCTAGTCCATTCTCAACAATAAGAACAATTGAAAACTAACTTTTAATTATCTTAATTCACCTAAGTTACGTATCACAAAACGAATTCGTTCATCACTAAATCATTGAGAGTGACAAATAGTATTCCTTAAAGATAGAGAAGGAAAAATCATAAAATAATATTTAATCATTAACTGCTGAACACCGAAGATATGTTTTACATGTTCACCGAAGAAATAAGTTTTACGTGTTGCAAGGAAATAAACGATAATCTATACATTTGGTAACTTAAATTTATTTAAAAATTAAAGTAATCGCGAAAAAACACAAAAATATGAAATATTGCAATAAGATATTATTTTACTCTTATAGAATTAATATAGTTACATTTTACCTGTGTGTGGTGATAAATCCGTATCATTCTATGAGAAATGCGTGAACTCTCGGAGCAAAACGTCGTGGAAAACTTACCTGAAAAAAAGAAATAAAAATTATGAGTATTTCTAATAATTATAATATTAAAAATTAATTACACGTATTTTCTAAATAATAATAGCTATACAGAATTATATTTGTAACATGTTCCCTTACGTTGTTATTCGAGTCAATGATAGGAGTTGCGTAATTGGTTTCTTAAAGAATTCTATTCATCTTAAGATTTAAGAAGAAATTAATGACCAATTAGTATTGACGCTATATTCTGGGTAGAATCTCTTTCTACTCGCAGGATTTGTACTATATTTGTAACAGCAGTAAGAAAATTATATTAAGTGACTCGAATCGATATTTACAGTGAACAATTAAGAATAGAAATGACTTTATCTTTTGAAGGAATTAAGAGAAGAAATTATATTATCTTTTAAATTAGAGGACAATAAAGAAAAAGAAAACCAATTGCACAAAATTACCATTTTCTGCAACTGTAAGTTGCTTCAATTTCGTTTTTATTAACAGTTTAAAAATTACATTTAAATTGAGTGATGACCTCGCGATGATAAAGTTGTTGCAATGCAATGTTTGCTTCATTCTATTTTCGGATGAATGGGCTCTGTCGAAAGAAGAATTATCGATGCAATGAGTTTGTGAAACTACTTTACACAGGAGCAGTGGAGGATACAAAAACTGCATGCTCTAAGGTGTGCCCATGAATTCACAAAGGGCAGAGCTCCACAATTTCTTGGCCTCGGCACTAGGAGGAGAAGATTTGGCCATCATCTTTCTCCGACGGTTTTACTCATTTTACTGTCTACTCATTTTACAGCAGGTTAAGTCAGCCTGGTAGTCGGTCTGGACGATCAGGTATGAGGAAAATTCCCACGACCCCCGGGGATCGAGCCCGTATCGTCCTACCAGCAGTTCAGTGCTCTACCCACCTCAAAACTGTGGAATAGTTGTAGAAAATCTAATGAATAAATATGCTTAGTAGAACGAAAGAGACCTTTTCGAGCTTTTACGTAGGAAATACTGTTGTTCCTACGATGGTAGTGAAAATCACAATTTATTAAAAAGTGATTTAGGCTTACATATCATTTTGTTGCGATGTTTCCATTAAATATGTAAATAAAAAAATAGCAATTTATTTCACTAACAAGCTATAAAGATTTAAACATATTATACAAGAAAACAATTGTGGACATATACGAGTATTCCGTTAAAGCTAAAGTTAAAGTTAAAGTTTTTTAAATCTTAGGCTAGCCTGCTCCTGGCGTTAGCTGCGGTTGTGAATGAGCTCTCTCTGTTTTTCAGTTTAATCTTTCTAATTATTTTATTTTTTCGAGATTTTTGTGATTTAGTAGTTGTATCTAGATTCTAACTTTCATTGTAGTGTAAAATTCTTTGTTCTGTGTAAGTGTTAAGTGAAAAAAACACTAACATTTCCTAAGGTTTTCAAACCCAACGGACCAAATATAACTTCATATTGTTTTCATTCAAAGGTGCGATAAAGTTTACGTAACTACAAACGGAATCATAAATTTAACTTCTTTGTGCAATAAAATTAATTATTTTGCTGTATTTAGATTTTCTGGTGCGTATACTATTACATCTTTATTAACTTAAAAATAACGTACTCTCTTGTTGCACTGCTCAAGTTCGTCGTCGTAAATAGAATTATTCCAATATTTTACCATTTGTTTCGTGATCTTTTTGTAGTTATTCATTACAATCTAACATAATATTGCCTTAGTTATTGTCGAATTAATTTATCTGCAGTTGTCATCCTAAATTATTTCTGTAATTTTAGTGGTCGGTTTGTTTATTTACTTATTTAAACCCTGCCTCATTGTTGCACCCAAGTTTTCGTCGTCATAATTACATAGAATTATTACATGATTTTACAATTCGTTTTTCTTGATTCTTTCGTATTCATTTACATTTTAACTCAATATACGGTACTTATTGTCGAATTAATTAATCTCCGGTGGTCGCCCTAAAAAATTATTTCAATCATTTTTGTCGTCGGTTTCTTTGTATATTTAATTTATTTGTTATCTCATTTGTAATTTCCGTAGTAATAAAATATAATATTATACTAGCATCCTTAATTAAGTGTTAGTTGTCAGTTTTCGTGTATTCTCATTTGCTTTTGTCGTTAAGTTGCTAACTTTCTCACAACAATGGACACTATCTCATTCCTCAACTCATTCAAAGCTGATCTTCAGAAGGTGTACAATAACTTGGTACATTATACTGACACACGAATCAGTGCTCTGGAAGAGGTCAATAAGAAAACGATCGGCGGTTGAACTACAGTTAGGAATTCTCGCGGTCCTTCCAACTGCTACCACCCGGTTACACCAACGACACATGCACCACCCCAACTCTTCACTCAGAATAGGTTTAGTGTGTTAAATGATATGACCCTGTTTCCTCCCTTACCTACTCGTTTCATCCCCTCCCGACCAGTACCCAGACCTGTCCACACACCACGCACTGGTAAGCACAGCCGCCCAAAACCACGTAAAGTAGTGCTATCCAGAGATGATACCAACACTTCCACGCAGAAATCAAACGTGCTCATACTAGCTGATTCGCACGGTCGTCAGATGTCCTCCGTATTGCGTGGATTTCTTCCTAGCCAGTTCTCAGTCTCCGGTTTCTTTAAGCCAAACGCTCGTTTGGCTGAAGTTATTCGAGAACTGGACACTTACACTAAAAAACTCACTGAGCGGGACACAGTAATCATCATAGGTGGGCAGAACGATATTAACTTGGGTGGTCATTTCAACGCGTCTGAACATCTACAGAAACTAAAAATGGCCTCCCTGCACACAAACATAGTGCTCTCTAGCCTGCCTCCACGCTTCAACGTTCCACAAATAAACCACGAAATTAACCTGGCAAACATCTCCCTAAAACATCACCTGGCAGACACAAAAATCATATTTCTTGATTTACAACCACACCTGACTGCCAAGGACTTTACCCAGCACGGTTTGCATCTGAGACCGTCTAGGAAACAGTACATCGGTTCTCTCCTAGCTTCACATCTGACCTTACATCATCCACCTGCCCCACTACCCACTCCTACACCTCCTTCTGCACCTACCTCATCTCCTCCTTCTGCTCCTACCTCATCACCATTTCCTCTTCCTATCTCCACACCCATTTCTTCCCCTGTCCCCGTTCTTTCACTTACTGCTTCCTCATCTCCCACGTCCTCATCTATTCCTCCTGCTGCACCCATACTCAGTTACAACTTGCGCTCAGTAGTACGATGTGGTACTCGAAGGTGACAATCGCGTTCAGGTGCAGTGTGCGGGCTTGATCCGGAACTAGAAGCTGTACCAAATTCAAATTCCTCTCCACAATCTAACGTCGATTCCATTTCTCGTGAGTCACAAACTCTTTACGAAAATATGGGCTCTAATGACCTTTGATGTTGACGAGCCCTAAAGCCCCACGAAAAAAAAAAAAAAACTTTACGAAAATAAAATAATTATATTTCATCATCATGTCCAATCCCTTTCAAAAAAATTGACAGACATTGAAATTCTGGTACACGAAAGACAGAGCATTGGCTTTCAACTAACATCAACGATACTGCTATTTCTAATTATTATTTAGCAAGTTCTTACTGTCGGCAAAATTTTAAAGGCAAAAATCCCCACGGAGGTACGTGTATCTACGTTCGTAATGATATTTTATCTTCTCCACTGACAGGCTACGAGAACTTCTGCGTAGATAGTGTGTTCGAATTTTCTGCAGTTAATCTGACCGACACCGGTATTGTTGTTTTGTGTATTTATAGACCTCGTCAATCAGATCTCGACATATTTTTTTGGAACTTCGAAAATGTTTTAGAACATATCGCACATAAATCTACTAAATCTATCGTTATATGTGGTGATTTCAATATCGATTTCTTGAGTACATCCGACTCTGCACATTCACCAGTTAATCGATTCAAGAATCATATCGACTTCTCCAACCTTATTACTACGATAAACGACCCTACTGGCCTCTCCCGCTCATCTCAAACGTTGCTAGATCAAATTATAGTCAACAATGGAATCTCGTATCTCTCTGAAGTGTTTATCGCGGGATACAGTGATCACCTAGCTCAAATATTGACAATTAATAATAAACTAAAACCTCTTAAAATCCTTGACAAATTTACAAGAGAGTTTAATGACATAAATAAATCCATATTTATAAATTATTTGCGTGAAGAATTATGGAAAGATGTTTACAATTACCAAAACACCGACGACAAATTCAATGTATTTATCTCAATATTCCTAAAACATTACAACTCTAGCTTTCCCATAAAACGCAAGTTAATTAACACAAAGAAATACAATAGATGGATCACCCTAGGGATAAGGATTTCTTCAAAAAACAAACGCTGTTTATATTATCTTTCAAAACGCTATAAACAACCACCCGAATTCCATAATTATATCGTAAATATAAGACTATTCTTCGAAAAGTAGTCAATGCAGGTAAAATTATGAAAAAAGACAGACAGGTACTAAAATCGAACAACCGGATGAAGACCTTGTGGAATATTATTAACAATTACACGTCAACTACTGAAAATCGCGAAGAAAATGTTTCTTTACTAAACGATGGCAAAATCGTAACAAATCCTCAGAACATCGCAAATTTGTTTAATTCTTACTTCTCAGAAGTTGGTAAAATAACGAACTCGCTATATCCAAATCAATGTCCTCCAATTATATCCACCCACATACCCAATTCTATGTTCACTTCCGAAACTAACGCCAGTAATGTCATGGGAATCATCAGCTCCTTAAAAAACAAATTTTCACGAGGCGTAGATGATATACCTGAGTTTATTGTCAAATTTTCGTCCCACGCTACATTAAATCCGTTCATAAATATTTTTAATAGTTCTTTATCGGAAGGGGTGTTTCCCAACATATTTAAGAGAGCTAAAGTGAAACCTTTACACAAGAAAGGAAACAAACTTAATATTGGAAATTACCGACCAATATCTCTACTACCCACTTTCTCAAAA
>NNCF01126154.1:222109-253264 GCA_002313205.1 Laupala kohalensis | reverse complement strand
GGAATAATATTCATCGCCCTAGAGAGTCAACCACTCTTTGCCAAAAAGGTCCGTATCATTCGGGAATCGTTCTATATAATTCCCTGTCCAAGAATATAAAAGACATTATGTAATTGAATATCTTCAAATCCGCGGTTAAAATCTACCTCCTGCACCTGTGCTTCTACAATGTAAAATAATTTATTGATTTTAATAAAAGTTAAATCCGTCTTGTACTTTATCACGCTATTTCTGTAGCACTTTTTAAATAACTTATATTAATTTTAAAAGAACTATTTACTTGCATGATTGTGTTGTCTTATGACTCATATTAATTTAGTTTTATGTGTACTCAACTTTGGCACGGTTGTGTACATAAATTCTGTAGCCCCATCCTGACCCGGGTTTTTCTCAATTTTTCCTTCTGGTATCGGTGGATTTATTATACAGGTTCTCTAGGCTTTGTCTAGGGGCGTGTTTATTGTAACAATAAATCGTGAATTTAGTGTTTTTTAACTCTTATGATTTTTAAACACTGTACTCAGAATAATCTATAGTTCGATAATAATTTGTACATGTAAATTATTCTTTAAAATTACAAACATATTGACATTCTATTAGTATTATAACTCGCAACTAACTTTTTATCTTATCTAGGAACTTATGCTGATTTTTTTAAAAATCCGCCTGTGCCTTAGGGTTCTTGATCGGAATTAATGGGATGGTCCCTTGCTTGCTTCCGGAGAGTAAATTAGTTTATTGTCCTCCAAGTAGTCATACGCAGCTTGTACTGTTTTTTGACAATAAATTTATTATTATTCTTATCTTCAACAAAATGATTTATATTACGATCATGGAATTACAATTTTGCGATAGTTATACAAATTTGAAGCGTTGGAATTCGTGTTTTTTAAACATCCTAATAAAAATGAAATGAATCAAATTCATCAGAAAGATAAGGCGGTATGTTGTTACACCGAACATAATACATCGTGTACACAAAGTATTTTCACAAATGTATTTTCTCTCTTTATCACTCATATTGCTAAATTTTTTAGTTTGCATTGTTAATTACGTACCAAATTTTTAAATAGGTGGAGTCGTAAAGAAAATAATGTTCGATTAAGTTGATAATATTATAAAGTGTAATCCTATTTGGTATTTCAAAATCTAAGAATACAATTTCCGGAAGATAATCATTTCGCCCCCAATTTTTTTCTGCGGAAAAGTTCCGGATTAACTTTCTACAATGACGGGAATTGCTTAGTAATTCCAGACAGTAAGTAAGGAGTGAAATTATGTCCCCGTTCTGTTTTCATAGCAGATTACACTTCCCATCTACAATTTGTAATATTATTAGTTATATCTCTCTCAAGAATGTTTTAGTTCTAGTACTACAAAAAATATAGAGAAGAAAATTGTTTCTTCATGTTTTCAAATACCATTGATATCAGCGTTCAGTCTATATTGCTTCCACTTCTTGTTTGCTCCAAAATACATTACAAACGTCAAACTCATTACTATCGCATCAATTGGAGATTTTCGATAGTTATTACTGCTTATCATTAATTTCTGGAGTTAATCATTAATTACTGTTTCTGAAGGAGCTAACTGTTTCATATGAGCATAAAGTATCAAACTATATTGTTTAGGAAATAATTTAATACGTAAATATATATTGAAAGAAGGGAAATTATAATACTAGAAGGGTATTAGATAATATTTGATCACTTTAATACATATAGGAGAGTACTGAAATCCCTTAGAACCTATGAGGAATAAGAACTGAATAGTACGAAATGAATTCACTTAAATGAAAGACAACTCCTTCAAAAATGCACGACAGTGTGATAATGGATAAATTTGGAATAGTGTTCTCTTTAATGCTATTTTATAGATTATTATAATATACACGCAGCAAAATAATTATCGTATGAAAAACCTTTAAAGAATGTTACTTCATTTCGCATTCTGTTTATGTAGTATTGTCTATTATATATAATAAATAAATAATATAATGAATTAGGAGTTAAAAAGGAAGATATCCACAATCGAAGGTTGATACTCCACAATTTTGATGTATCTTATAATTAGGGAAACTCACAGTTTAGATGACATTATTTGGTGGAATAATACAACAGACATTTTTGTCCTATTTTATTGATTTTTATAAAAATGTTTGTTACGAGAACAGTAAGATATATAAGACCGATTAAATTACAATGTATGTCATTCTACACTCAACTTTATATTACGATAAGTACTTCCATCTGACCTATTCTTAATTAGTAGACACATTTCTACTAGCAGATAGTATTATTCTTTTATGCTTCACCACAGAAAATATTGATAAAAAATCTGAACTCATATAATATATTCATCACACTGTTGCTTCTGTACTGTCTACTCAATTTGTCAAAGCGTTTATATCATAGTTCATATACTTAAAAAACAATATTATTCTTATTTGAATGCAGCAACCAACTTTGATAGTTCTTTTTATAATCAGAAAAGTAATTTACATCTTCTAATTGATTGAAACATAAAATTGAATTTAAAACAATATATCATCTCAGAATATCCCCTGCATTGTCACCTTATTGTCACATATTGAATTGTTAGTAAACACATAGCAATATCATACTGAGAGACAGACAAACCAATGAAGGCTAAACTTGTTGTTTGGCAGTAGACACTTCAATGAATACTAAGTAGCATCTGCGACCTTCTGCAGAAGATTTTCATCAAGACGCAACCCCGTAGGACCGTACAACACCTTCAAACCTTTTTTACTCGGGCGTTTCTACAACTCCCCTAAATCTCTCGAATAATAGAAATAATAGAGTCGAGGGAAATAATAATAAAACGCTCTGAGAAGAAAATAGTTTGTTTTTTTAATATTATGCGAGACAAACATGCTATATTTTTAAATTGCATAGAATGCACGGATAAGGTAAAACAATATAATATATACTGAAATAAAATAACGAGTCAATTTCTGTTTATTCAACAAATTGCTTTTTCAAACGTTATCCTATGTTTTGGACATTAAGTGAGGACCCATTTTGATTTCAGTCTATAAAATAAATCACAACTTTAAAACTTAAGTACTTCTAAACTGTCCCTCATGCACGCACCCTAATACGTTTCCATACATTTTCTGGTTGTTATATGGAAGCTTATTAAATTACGCCATTAAAAATACATATTAAATAAAATATGAATTTCATCTGTAAGATTTTCGAAAATAAAAAGTCGCAAGTTTTATGGATCCATCTCCCAGCGAAATAAATTTCCTATTGATCGGGTAGTTGTTTCATATAACAACTACATGACCCTTCATACATTCACTATTAAGGTTACATTAACATCAACGTACACAAAAAAAGTAATGATAACGAGATTATAACAAAATCAACCAACTTGCTTAAATTAACGAATAGTTTCTGTGGACATTTATGGAGATTTAAAAAAATGTTGGGAAGAAGTATTCACGCAAGTAACATTGTGGGTAGTCAGGTAGTAACATTACAGCAATTGTGTATATCTAAAAAATTTCTCTATAATTTTTTTCGTGTGGGTCGTATACAACGATGAAAAGATGCAAAAAATCGTGCAGATATCCCTAAGACAATTTGAAGTCCACAATTAAAATAATGAATTACATTGACAATAGCCTGTTGGATGTGAAACGTAGAATAAATGAACAAAATTTTTGAAATAGAATATATGACATCAGTAAACCGATAAAATGGACAAAAAGTGCAGGTTTGTCTAATGACCGTGAACTCTAGTTTAATTTAGCAGAATATTTAGTGAGTAATGTGAACTTGAAATCAACCCCCAAAAAGTTTCGGCAAAACGGAGAAAAATTAAATTCATATGATAAGATGTTAAATAAGTTGTTCTGAACAGTTTCCAAAGAATACTATATACTCTTTTATTTATGACAAGTATTTGGTTACTTAAAGATTTAAACTTCAAAGAGCAGATGAAATGAATCGTAATTAACTCACAGTTCTCTTATCTGGCTAGCCCCACACAGAATTTGGTTTTCGTCTCTCTATCACTAACCAACACTTATATTCGTATAGCAACATCTGTACTGTTATAGCAACATATGTTCTTCAGCTCTATTAACCTGGAGCGAAACCAATGCAGACGATTATTCCCAGCGATTTCTTCCAGTGTGATCTCCTTGCGGCTGACCTATTAGTACTCCCTAGTTGTTACTATCAACAATCAAGGGTCCAGACTTTTTATAAACTATATTATTCATTCGTGGGTAACCTACATCGCTCTACTCATAAACGGGCTGTACGTAATTTTGTAAATTTTATGTTCACATCCACATTCAACGAAATTTTTCATAAACCCTAGTTCCTAACTGGGTCTCGAATAGTACCTTTGTAACTACTATCTATGGTCATTACCTCCAAATCAGTTAATATAAGTGCTTGATTAGTTAATATAAGTCTGTCCCAACGAATATTTAATGTGTTGATTTAGTTTTAGGTATCTTTTTAGACTCTCTTGAATGAAACTACAAAAACTCTTACCGATGTTTTGAGAGTACAATATAAAATATGTGTGTTGTTTGAATTTAATTGAAGTATATTAAAATTAATATGAAGCTCTATAATACTTAGACGACAAAATGTTGATTGAATAAACAATATTTATGCAAGTCAAAATTTTACCATGTTAATCTATAACATTTTCCTGATCATAAGTTGGAGAAAATAGGATTGAGTAGAATTATAAAAAACCGAATAACGTTTTGTAAAAGGAAAATCTGGATGTTCTCTTCGGTTTTATTAAAAAAAACATTGTTAACCCAAGCCAGAGCAGTCGGGACAACTACACATCAATGTGGTGTGTATTTCAGAAAGCTATTACAAATTACATATTCCACTGAACAGGATGCATTGGATACTTGGGTTGCTAGAAGCAATGTTTTACTTAAAAAATATTTTAAAAGTATATGGAATTAATTCACATTTTTATTCAGACAACATAAATATTTGTTCTTTGAATAGAATTCACACACGTCATTGACATTTTGGAATTGAAGAATTTTCTTTGAATATTTAAGACTGGGAATCTAATATCCAATATCCGGGTGTGAGCTGAAGGAAATTTGTATGCTGTAATAATATCTACTATCAAGTATTTTCTTGCGCTCCTTATTAAGTAAACCCATTTCTAAAGGTTATTAACCTGATAATTTAATATTTTTTATTGGTGGGAAACGTTCGTCTCACGAATTCCAACGATTTGTAAAATTCAGTTATGTAGAGTACATTAAAAATGAAATAATTGGGGAATAATTAATTTCATTTTTACAATTACTTTAATTTTAGGTTCTCTTTTGTGACCGGATTTGTTATTTTAATAAACCTTAATCCCCATTGCTTTCGTTAAGATGACATCACATGTCTCAGACATTCTTGTGAAGTCCCATCAGTTTAAAGAGTCACAGGGCAATGAAGAATTATTTAACAATTACGCCAAAGTAATACTATTATTTTGAAACTGGTTTTACGTTTGTCGCCTCTACATTTATCATCCCGTCTTTGATCATATTCATTAAATAGTGCAGTAATGCACAAAGAATTAATTTGATTTTATCTTTTGTAATGAGATTCGTTTTAGAAAACCTCTTTAAGGGCTATTATTTATATGACAGCTGGAAAATTTAATTTTCATATTCCATTTATATTCTCATTTTACTTATCTTGCGTTTATAATTGTATTCCCTACAAAGCTGAAAATCGCCGGCTTGTTTCTTTAATTTTCAAATCACTGGAAACATTCCATTGAACAAAGAGCTGGTTTGAATTAAAACCCTTGCTTTCAAGCATTTCCCTTGTTTTGAGAAGAAAGTGCTCATGAAGCGTATGATCTGTGGGATCTATCCAAGAGGAGAATATTTGTACTACGAATGATAAACATCCTTGTACTTATATCTCGATTTCAGCATACTATATTCAATATTATGTGTGTGTTCATGTGCTCCCACCCTAACAAACTCCTTGCGGATCGTGAAAATTTGTGATCCGCGCTGATGCAGACAGCATCTCGCTACGGTCGCTACGATCTGAACCAGGTACTCATTTGATAGCAGGCATAATTGACCTCAGAGTCAATCAGAACGTTGACCTCATTATGGCTAGAGGTCATATATTATATTATATAATAATATGACCTCTAGCCATAATGTCCTCTAAGTATAACTCTAAATGGAAACAAAGTCACTTAGAAATATTTAATGCTCTTGGGAAAATAAGAAAACCAATTAATGATCAGAATGAATAACGATGAAAAATCTAATTGAAATACCAATTCCTCGATTTACACACAAGTGTATTCAATAAAAGAATATGGCAAATACCCAAAAACCTTCTCCTGCAATAAGTTGATATAACTTGTAGACACGTGTAAACTTTAATGTTGCATTCGGAAATGAAAAGTAATAGAAATGTATGCATACCCAACCATAATACGTAGTTACGTGTGAAACCGGTAGCTAAGCGTACACATCATTGTGTGCCGCCTGAGCTCAATTTTCTCCTGTAAGGGGATGGGTCTCAAGTCTTCCAGGGTAAGGTCTGGATGGTAATGGTGTATAGTGGTAGGAGGCGAACCGGTGGTTTAGTGGTTAACACCCTTGCAATCAAAGTCCTGGGTTCCAATCCCGGCTCGCTGCCGTTTTCATCTCTCCGGAAGTTATCACATAATAGAATCGTGTCACATATTTGAAGTCTACGAGTGTCACAATATATGTGTTGTAAACCTGTTTTTAATAACAAATTTAATTTTTCTTTTACTGAAATGTTAAACGAAATGTTGAACGCTATGTTGCGACTCACTGTCCTTCATCGTGACCAGTGGTCGCCTTTCCTGCGGCCTCTGGTATTCAACAACGTCGTCGCCAGCCAGAGCCATTATATTAAATGGATCGTTCTTGATTATGGGGCCTTTGAGACGGCGATTTGAATGGACCATTGGGCGCCCAGGGACGACGCGTGGGTGGCTGGGACACCAACCCTACCGCCGCCGGCCAGCATCATGTCTCTCGCGAACACAACGCTCGGGCTGCCCTCGATCGCCTTCATTTTCATGGTGCTCTCTGTCCTTTCGACATCGTGGGTTTATATTGCCCCTTCGAACGGTACTATGCAACGTGACATCAGATACAAACTTATAGGCTTTCCGGTTACTCTCATTTATTTGACAAATACATTAATAACCAAAAAACGAACCATACAACAAGTTCAATTGGTTTTATAACTTCAAAGCAAATAATTCTCTCAATTTGTTACTGAGAAACGACAAAGTGTTCATTGTATTTACAATAGTTCATGAACGTGTGTAACGCGTGTAGGCTCCTATCATGTAATGCGTGCGTAATAGGATTTTAATTTTAATATTAAATTGCTGAATCCACCGTGCATAAGGTTCCCCAAATTTAATTATTTGAACACAGGTATAGAATCCCAATTTGAGCGTTTTCGTTATATGTTTTCTTTCGCATGAATACATTTGGATTAAATTGAGACAGAATAGTGACGATTGTGACTCAATTAGCATAAGAAAGTGATAACCATATGTATGAATTAAAAAAATTAATCATTAAAAGAAGAATAATCTGTCGTGCGTCAGATATTCTGATATAATTGCGCTAGTAAAAGCAATCGAATTATATTTATGTGCAGTTAGAAAGTAAAGTATACCTTTCAATCCCTGCCAGGTTTCCAACTCAGGTTTCGTCAATGCATGACACCAAATCAGGATTTAATGAATGTTATGACAACAACTTATCTATAATGAAATTTTACGTATAAGTTGTCATTGGTTAATTAATTCTCACGATTATGGCATAACATTACTTATATGGTTATTTCGTGCACCAAATTAACGCATTATAGTGTATCATTTCAGTAAAAGCTAAATATTTCTGTCAAAACTGCCTTTTAGTTAAGACGTTCTTTAACCAATAAGTCATTTCGTCGATATTGCCGTATTCAGTGGGACTACAATGAGAAATGCTGTTTGTGTGCTTTTATTTCCGGTTGGTACGAAACAGAAATTGATCCAGTCGCGTGATATTTTGTTTAGAAAAATATATTTAGAAATGAATTTATTTATTACTACCAAACGTCTCCGAAACTTCACTCGAATTCCAATAGTTTCATAATGCAATACAACAAAATAAAGAAAGACAAAGCTGGTAGCTGCTGTCGACATAATCCAGTACCTTTGATATCCCCCTTAACGTTTCAGATTTATTACCTTAGTAGTTTATTGCGTGACTCGTTCACTGTAGAGATGAAGTAACTCACTTTACAAAGGAGTAGAGTATTTATCAACATTATCGTGAGAAATTACGGTACATAACAATGCTGAATGCCGTATCCAAATCCTTAAGATCAAGGAGAATGGCGTACATACCATCACAGCGAAAGGTTTTTACGCAACCAGTTAATTTCTAATTGATGTGTGCGTTTGTGCAGGAGATCAAATATAATAAAAGAATGTTTGAAGACACGAGAAAGAATTTCCTCGTATGTGAGCATGAACTTAGAAGAACTTACAAATATTTAATGTATTAAGGTGATATGTGATTTAATGTATTATTTCCACTCTATCTTCAGGTATTAACGTATTGGGGCTACAACACTTACATATATTTGAATCAATAAATTAATAGTCCTGACGCTGCAAGAGCGTTTGAGAACACACGGGGTAAAATCAAAGTAGAATAGAAAAGTGTTTTTATTTATCATAAGACCATTTGAAATGGATGTTTTAGAATATGTCAAGAAAAGAAGGAAGAAGGAAAGCGTATCGGTGATTTCGAAATGACGGAACGAAATTTTGGAGTGAAGGGAAAGATTATGAGAGGAATATAATGGAGTATGAAGAGATTACAAAGAAAAAAGATATTTTGAACATACGACTATAGATACTGTCAAATTTATGATTCGAAAGCAAAGAATGGAAGACTGAAGAATGTGTAGAAAAACAATAAAAAAGAGATCAGCACCTTGCCCATTCAGGTACACATTAGCCACATGCTCCGACTCCACCGATTGAAGGCCTTCCGGTGTCCGGAAAATGTCGATTGGCGGTGGCGGACGCCCTAGGAAAAAATCGTCCCTTCTTTCCTCCTCTTGTCTTTCTCCTTCCCCCTCCTCCCCTTCCTCCCTCCTCTTCTGTTGATCCTCCTCCTCTCTAGACAACGTCCGTTCCCTCTCTTCCTCTTCCTCCTCTTCATCTCTAGTCCCGGCGTCCTCTTCCTCTTCCCGCGAGTCGGGTGGATCCCGTTCCCGCGGCCGGAAGCGTTCTCTGGCCGCTGCGGCTGCCGCCGCCGCTTGCGCTGCAGTCGTCGGCGGGCGCGGGCGCGACCACGCGGGGCGGCCCGGAGGCACCACGGTGGCCGCCGCCGGAGTTCGCAACTGCGGGAACAGTCGCTGTTGCAGGTACTGCGCTAGGATCTGCTGGGTGATGTGGTTCTGGCGGGCGATCTCACCTGTGGGGTGGACACAACAAGGGTGGATGTTAGAGAAGGAAAGGGTGGCCGGTGTTGGCAGTGTGGGTACGAAGTCAGTGCTCTGATCTTTCGAAATTCTGCTTCAATCTTCGAATTAATATTTTTCCACTTGATGGTCTCTTTCTCTTCAGAAGGAATTGAGGATTTGGAGTGAGAGGTAACCCAAAGGCATTCCTCTGCGACAAAGAATTTATTTTCACTTTCTTTTTCCTTGCTTTCTTCTTTAAACGGGCGCGTTGCTCTTAAGTTTACGTTTTCCCATATTGAATGTCATGTATTCGTAAATTCGAAACAAATACGATACATATTTTCAATATGATTCTTTCACTACATAAAAGCCTTTATTTTGAAATGTTAGAAATGCGTACATTTGAAGTTTCATAAATTTATTATTATACTTAAATTTAATCATGTTAAATTTGTAAAGTTTCCAAATTCAGACTAATTTATTTTCTCCGATCTCCTTTTACTCCTGTATACCACTAACCTATTCTTCGGAGCAGGAAATGGTAGTTTAGCACGTAGCAAGTGCAACAAATGCTCATTCACACGTTTTGTCATGAAACATCTTCTTCCACTGTTTGGACATTTATTTTACATGCTTTTGTATTAAATCTTATGAAAAGTTGAGAGAAAACTACAGAAGTGGGACAACATTTATCAAAATAAAACTGACTGGCAAATGAGTCTTTACGGAAAGGAACTACAATAAAAATCGCTAAAATCTTATAAAAACGGAAAAGATAAGTGTATTTCAACTGAATAATGCCATGTTCAAAGTTGGCTTTTGTAAAATCATTAAAACATTTCCACAGCAAGAACCTTAGTTTTGAAACGTTTAAATCTTGAACTACACGTGAAATTACATCATCGCAACCATAGTTAAATTGCTCAATCAATAAGTCAATGAATGGTATCAGGTATAAAAGTTGGAATGGATTGTGGGATCATGTTGGTAACGACGGCCGTGAAAGAGACAGAGCACTGATCGTTTTCGTGAAAAGCACCGCCAACATCGGACCTCAATTCGCAGCGCAAAACATTTGTATCCTCCGTCGAAGTTGAATACCTTTATTTTATACCGTTCAAATTACCCACTGCATTTTATTTGCAGGTAGATTGCCTTTCAATTGCACTGGAATTTACACTTCCTACAATTAAGCTGTAAAAGGTGATTTAGTTCCCTCCTTTCAGCCAGCACCACCCAACACCAAGAAAAAATGGACTTTACTACAAGGAAACCACAAACCAGTAAATCGAAACTACTCAAGCACAAATTTACTCTTACAATTCTACTTTATCATACCTTGATTTTCATTTCTGATTCAATGTGTTGACTTGGGATGGTATTCAACTTCGAATTGCAGCGAAATAATAAACAAACATGAAACTTAACATAAAAACATATCAATGTGCTCTTCATCAGCTCTCAGGTCGCCTCCAACAAGGCCGCCGTCACCCATTCTCTTTAATACTTCAGATAGAATAAAATTTTGAACATTATATAACATAATAGTACTATTATCAGATGGTGTATTAGATGTAATTTGAAAAACAATAACAGTGAGTTTGAAGGAATGATGAACAGGAGAAATAATCGTATGAAGATACGTAAATATTTCAGAAAATAGTTTAAAGAAATAAGAGTTAAAAACGAAATATATTATTTTATTACAATATGAATAGAATAATAATAAAGTCAGAAGAAGACTTAATTCGAGATAATACAACTGTTATTTTTGGTCCCTTTATAAATGTGTGCGGGATGTGTTATTATCTCCGTAGGATAGATAATTTTAGATACAGTTATGTTATTGCTAAAGAGAAGTAGAAAAAATAATATAAATTAAAGGAAAACTAAAGAAATGAAGTACTTGAAAATACTGACATGAAGCACATAGTCGTTATAACTATAAGTTCATAAGATTTTTTTTTTCTAAATGAATGCGAATTTCTGCAGCACGTAACACGTCCAGTTCCCTTCACTTCATCAAATCGTGTCACGATGCCCAACAAGAGGAAGCGAATGTATCAAGTAGTATATTGAGACGGAAGCCTTGAGAGATACGAAGAAAACAGAACACGAGGAGAAAAGTTTTTCTCAAATCATCCACGCACGTTCATATCTAAACCACAAACCTTTCAAGAAAGCGGAGCTGCATCTGGAAGGTCCTGGGAACTATCGCGTGATATATCACACGAGTCTCACGCACGCTAAGCGTTAAACGTAATTGTAAACGATCATTCTCATCACCTAATAAGTGCCATCTGCAGGCACATGCTCTTTAAGTACAATAAATTTATTATTATGACAATTATCTTTTGTTTCTTTTCCTTTCTAATAGAGTTTACAAGTACTTTCTAATTTGATTAGAAAACCTAATAATATCTCAAGTAAAGAAATGTACGTATATGGTTAAAGCAATAATTAAATTGGTTAACACAGTGAAGCTGCAGAGTCAAGTAATGCAGATTAAACTTCTTCTTAATAATGTTTCTCAAAAAGGGGAGAAAACGGCGATTTTTTAAAGAAGGTAGGGTGTAGTTTTATTATGTAAAATACAAAAATCTAAAATCCTGTACGTCTTTTGAAGGATTGTAGAGGTGATCAATTTTACGAAATAAACTCTAAAAATTCAAAATTTGCGATTTTCATGATTTTTATTGTTCTGGTGACTCGGATATTGATTCTAGACAAAAAAGTTGAATGAGCAAGTTCTAGATCTTAATAGAATCTAAAAAATTAGCACGAACAATAGGAGTTGTAGGATAATACTATTCGTAGGATTTTTAAAAAATTGCTAACTCGACTCCTATCAGTCGTAGGATAATGTTTGTTTCTTCTAAATTTGTGTAGTATGCTTTAAGCTGTTGAAATTAGAAATTCACACAATTATTTGCGGAGGATCCTGCTGAAATAGTTAAATACCGAACACATAACCTTTTTTGACATTAAAAATATAGGCGTTAATATGATCTGTTCATTTACAAATTATAAGGCGACAAATATAAGGTCTTCCATATAATTTCCGTCTATTAAATTCTTCGCTTAATGCAACAATTGTTAACACAAATGTCGGGATAAGTAATTAAAATATTTCAACAAGTAATTAACGTACAGTGCACATTGTTATATCATTGTTTTTGTAAATTGCAAGGGCTAGAAAATTCATAAAAATAAAAACCGTAAAATAAAAAAGTTGTTTTTGCAGGAATTGTTGCAAAAGAAGGGGGTTTTCAGAATTTTTTTGCAATAACTAATAAACGGATTTGAAACTACAACGTTTCATTTTATGAGTAGTATTAGAACTACAACTCTCACATTTAACATTTTTCTCTTGAATTAATATCCGAATCACAATAATTGACAAAGAGACTTTTGAATTAAAACAAGAAACGATAGTTAAAGGACAGGAGAAAAGTACTCTTGAATAATAAACTTATTTCCCGACAGCTAATGATATCGCTTACTTCCTGCTCTGCACTTTCAGTGATGTAACTTTTTTTTCCAAAGTGAATCTTCCCTGTATTAAAACAGTGCATAATTTCAACATATTGTAACAATTTCAGCACATCACAATACTTTAAAGGTTTCGTTGCAAAATTGGCTTAGTGAAACATTTAAATAAAGTAATAAAAAATCAATCATTGTCAGAATCAGTTGCATTGTCTGAAGAATACTTTTGCTATCTTTGCTAATATCAGTCCTACATGCACACAAATTAACGATGAATGAGAAATATATAAATAAAAAGTTAATATTAATGACAAACAATTGAAAATTGGATTTACAAATTTTTACAAATTTTATTTGTCATATTTCATGTATTTTGTTATGTATTTAATTGTAAAGTCTTCGTTCATTTTCTACACAACTCCAGACAGTTTTTGTTTTAACGAAACACCTAGAATTTGTAATATTTTTACATTTTCTCCGTCACGCCTGTTTAATAAGTCAAATAGTTTTCATCATGGTCAGTAATTAATATATTAACGATAAAATACAACTAGAGTGTTTGTTATCAAACTGAAAAATTTCATGTTGAGCAGTACAAAAAGAACTTTGTACTTATTGAATAAAGAGAAAGTATTTCAATCAAATGTATTTTATATAGCTCCTAAGAAATATAATTCTCTGAGGATATCAAACGTATTGCTGATATTGAACGTAGAACTCTATAATTTACTCGTGTGTTTAAAAATTGCTTATTGTTTAAATTATATAGAGAAAATTGATTTCAATCCAATACAAATCATAAGTCTCGTCATAATTCGTTATACATTGATTTTGTGGAGAGAAATTTATCTTCTACTTCCACGAACTTCCTCTATAATTAGCTGCAGAATAAACTCACTCCGTACCAAGTGGAACCAGGCTCATGGACCGCCACGAAGTTCTCCAGTGGTCAAGAGTGTCCAAAGATTACGGTGCGCGAGCCGCTATTTGACGAGTGTGACGTAACCCTATGGGGGCGTCTAATAACAATCGTCGGCCTCGAGACAATCGCCGACATCGCGGACGGAGGCAATGCGTCCGCATTCCTCGACAAGGTGCTGTCGCCACCCGCACCCACCCCTTGGTGTTTGACCGCCACGCCCAAATTTATGGACACGTACGCTCTTTGGTAGCTTGTCGTCTCTTGAGGATTCTAATACAAATACTTATAAATAAGAAAATGGGTTACGTAACATAAACGACTGTTCACTACTCACCAGTTCTTATGGGAAGTCCTTCGTATTATAGGGAGAAATATTTGGAAAGTTAACATATTCTCGTGAGGATCTCGGCCATTTTTACTTTCGCGTCAATATAAACTGTATTTCTCAACTCATCTTCCAGTTTCGTACGCATTATCTATGTAATTTAAATTATTGTTTGAATTTAACTTTAGTATAATTAGTAATTATTATGTTGATTGTCAAAATTTATCAGACTAATGTGTATAAATCAAGTAAAATACAAAAAACAATAGTTTTTTTGATCTACCGGAAATTTTGTCTCCATCAGAACCAATAATTAAGATGTGTTTAAAATGTTCAATTAATTAATATAATATTTCCACGGGTTCAAAAGAATGACTGAGATTTTACTTTATTATTTCCATAACATTACTATGATCACTACTCAAGTAAAAGAACAGAGTTCGAAAGGTGATGCGATTTGTTAAATGTCAACACACCTCTATTACGAATTCGTTATTTTGTGATGACAGGTAACGTAACAACTCGAAGTAAATGTGAATGTAGAAACATGCCTTCCTGCACAGCCGACTCGAAGCACTCCAGATGAAGCCATTAATTTCGAGTCGAGGTACTCCAGATGAAGAGGACGCCCAAGAACCCTTAAGCCCGACAAGAACTTCCTCGCCAAACGTCCCAGAGAGAGTTGACCTTTTGCTAAGATGATTTCGTTCCTCGTTCGGAAAATCCAGTCAGGAATAGTTAGCATTTAGTATCTCCTTCATAAAAGCAAAAACCTCTCTTTGCTGTTCCCAAATCCCTACGTAATATTGGGCAACTGCAATCATGATTATGGTGATGAATGCACTTGTGCATCTTCCGCAGTTTCTACCATCTCATTGTGTATGGCACAGTTGACGATTTCTCTCCTTGTCCTCAGTGAAAATTAAGAATAATTTGTTTTGCACATCCAAGAGGAACGAAGGAATATCCATCTAATGTAAGATGCAAACATTTACCATAAATTCAATCAGTATTAAAGAACAACGTATCATTTTCATTACACATTTATCACTACTTTTCTTCAATGTCATGGGTAAATTACGAAAATGTTGGAAATTTCATAATTAAATTGTCAATCAATCTTTAATATTATGTAAATAAATATATTGTCAAACAAAACAGTACAAACTGCGTATGACCTCGTGGAGGACAATAAACTAATTTAGTCTCTGGAAGCAAGCAAGGGACCATCCCATCATTTCTGATCAAGGGCCCTAAGGCAGAGGCGGATTCAAAAATTTCAGCAAAAATTCCTAGATAAGATGAAAAGTTAGCTGCGAGTTATCATTCTAATAGAATGTCACTATGTTCGTAATTTAACGCAAAAAAATTACATATACAAAGTATTATCGAACTATAGATTATTCTGAGTATAGTGTTTAATAATCATAAGAATTGAAATAACTCTAAATTCACGATTTATTGTTTATTACACGCCCCTAGACAAGCCTAGAGAACCTGTATAAGAAATCCGCCTCTCCCCGAAGGAAAACCGGAGCAAAACCCGGGCCAGGATGGGGCTACAGAATTAATGTACACAACCGTGTCAAAGTTGAGTTGAAATGTAAATGAAATTTTACGTTTCAATATTGTTTAATTTTTTTGAAACACGGCAAACTTACTTAACTGATTTTGAACAAATATCTGTACTCGTATAACCAACAAGTAATTACCTAACCAACTAACGTGCTTTATAATGGATCAATCCTTAGTGTATTACGACAGTTCCAGAACGTACTACAAAGTTTTCAGATGAACAAAAAACTTCAATTGTGACGGTAATCCTTATCTCCTCTACGATGCAGGTTCTCTGTGGGACGTAGCGGGTCTTCGGGGGAGTAATCAATCGCCATTCATTCTACGCTCTCTCAGGTGACACGAAAAAAAACTCGATTTAATTGGCGATAAAATTGCCATTTTGTTACGGCGATCGTTCACCACTTGACTATAGGAACGGATGTCGTGCATCATAACACTGACAATTAGCAACGATTGCGTGAACGGTTTCAGCGATTAACTTATAGGGGCCGTGGCGATGAAAGACGTCAGGAGAGATGGAGGTAAGTGAACATAACTCCCGATTACGAGCGGGGTTACACTGTCAACGAATGCACTCAGTCAGGAGCCATTGAAATGCTATTTCAGATTTCGCAGCCTCAGGTAAGAATAGCAATAAACGTAAGTAATAAACTCATCGATTGACAGTATATTTGTTTATGATTATCATACCCATTGGTGGCATCTTTGCTTATCAATTTGGATCTATTTATTTTGTCATTTATGGAATGACATTTCGTTAACGTTCTTAACATAAGAATCATTTATCTAAACAATTTCGAAAAAATACTCAATATTAAAAAATTATGACAAGTTTTTCTTTTTCTTTTCAAGATTACTTATATGAATGTAAGTAAGGTCTTCGAACGTGGGCTTGAGGGAAATGCCACTCCAGATAACCGTATAAATAAAACGTAATCTCCAACTATTAAAAATGATATTGAGTTTTATCATCGGAAAGTAAATGTTCCGTTATGTATTGGCGGGCCGCATTTTTTTTGTGAGAATAAAACATGCAGATGTAAATTGCAATAAAAGATTGCGATAAACGAATTGGAGAAATGATACAATGCAAATATATATGACTTTGAGTCGGAACTACTTTCTAAGGTCATAATTCCAATACACCTGCCCACTGACACCAATCGTGTCAGCATTCTCGAGTTACAGAACCAAAGACGGCCGATATCGATCGTGTCTGGGAAAGTAGGCTTTGATACAACAATTCACTGGCAGAGCCAAGATTTGCAACTTGGTCTCATACTGAATCGTTTACTTGGCGTTGCTTGAGAAGTGCTAATGACATGGCGAAGGCAGTGTGGGACGATAAATCCCTGACTAAGTAAAGGTGCCACCCATGTTGCTAAACCGTTCTCACATTTTTCATTCACCTGACGTATGGCGGGTATATTGAGCATTTTCATTGTGAGCAAACGCTTCTTTACGCCAACATGGCAAAGGAAGTATTTTTATTGCACCAATTCGCAATATCTCTTCTTTTATTGCATATTTCTGTTCAAAAATATATCCTATAATATGTAATATTATAATTACAAAAAAAATCGTTTAAATCTTATGGTTTGGGTGAGGTTATTGATGGTTTAACGTTTAACAATGGTACATACAAAGGGAGCACTTCTCTTCGAAAACCAATATGGGAATAATAAAATTACTATTTCAGTCATTAACATTTAGATAAAAACTGAGGCACGCAAAACGCACGCAAAATCGTTTTTTATGTACTTCTTCATTTATTAGAATATCTGAGAAGACAGTAAAATAATTCTTTTTTCATTAACCAATGAATTATTTACAAAATATTGTGAATTTTTATAAACCATTGCGCTTATGAATAAAGGATTGTATTGAAATTACACTTGACATTACAACTCATCGTAGTTGTTTATACATAACGCTTTTGCAATGATCTTCATATGTAATACCCAATTTCATAAGTAATAAATAATGTCCGTAATAGATTTGGGCGAATAACGTCCGTAATGCATAAAACATGATATAACATCAATCCTCAAATTTTTAACTTTTTCAGAGTAATGTATCCATTTAGAACATTAATTTGATATCATGGTGAATTATACAATAAATGTCAGAGAAATCCTCTTGACATTTTTATGACATGTGTGCTACTTAATAATTGTGCAAATTGTCCTGTGATTTTTCTGGTCTATTGCGAGAAGGCAACCAATAAAGTGTGTGAACTTTAAGGAAGAGGTGGCAATAAAGAATCACGTGGCAATCAAGGGAAACCCATGAATCTGCAGTCTCATGGCTCTTTGAAGAATCCATCTGCCCAACTTTCCCAGACGGTTCTCTAGCAGACGCAGATGGCATTGGTCATTTGATTTCCGGTGAACTCGCAGCCGTGGGCAAATTCTGATTTTCACTTTCTTCATTCGTAACCCTGTAAGAACATGGTTATACAATACATATTAAGTTTACAACGATTTCCCTCCAACGATTACGTTCAACCAAAAAAAATTTTTTTTTCTATTATAATGTAAAACGTAAGTAAAGTAGTCTCCATAAATCCTAAATATTAATAATATATATAACATTATTTCCCTAATATTAATTAAGAATTAATCAATTGTTCCTAAAAGATATAAAATATTTTCAAGGATAAGAGATCTCAAGTACTCCCGGAATGGTTAATTTCGGGAACCAAAATGATTTATCAACACTGATTATTTATTCCTTGTTTACTTCTTTTAGCTCAACCCGAAGCTGGAATATTTGTATTTAATGTTATTCATTCATGAATAGAGGTCGAGATTACTACAAATTGCGCATTCAAGTGAAAATCAATTCTACAAGCATATATGAATAATATTAGGGATTGATATTATAGATTTTTGTAATATTTTCTTTATATTGTTTATACTTTCAGTTACAGAAACTCTTAAACTATTTCGTTCAAAAGAAATTATGAGTATTTTTACGATTTTTTCATACGTTGAAAAAATACTATCTTCACAAACTAGTTAAATATACGTCGAAGCTGGAAAATTGTCGAACTACTATGAAAATAAATTACAATCTAAATAATAAAATGTTCAATAAATGAAAAATTAATATTTTGAGCTTATGTTGAATTGAGTTTGATTAAAATCCTTTCTGTCTTCTCAAGACAATTGAGCAATATTGTAAAAAATAATGACGAAGACGGAAAAAGCGTTAAGAAATATCCTCCCCGAGATAAAATTTAATTAATACGGAACAAGTAAATTTGCCCAGCAGCGACAAGTATATTCCGATAACATCAAATGCAATATTGACAAGAACAATGGCCATTCGGCAGTATTTCTCTTCCTTTCTTTTCTTTTAGACTTGAGAAGGAGAGATTTAATGAATATCGTAAGTTCCTTTGAAGCTCTTGTCCAGCAAGGATATAAAAACGTATTTTGAAAAAACTGTTTCACGCAATTTAGTTTCTATGACTTCCTTCTTAATTACACAACAGTTCTTACAAAATAAAACATTTCAAAATAAATTTAAAAATATTTCGTAATTGTTAACATTACATTTTCTTTTAGTATTTTGACCCACTCTCCGGCAAAGCGATAAATTGGTTATGTCATCTCTCTTCGTACGTGGATTCGGCTGTGTTGGGGAATATGATGTGACGGAGTAATCGTTGCCGCCAACACACTCCAAAACTTTTTATCAGGATAATTATATTCTTAAAGATTCAATTAAAACTCCACTACGTTAATAGTACGTCCATTATATAATCAAAATAAATAATTTAAAACCTAGACCAATAACATTTTGTGCTTGTACAAAATTTGAATATTTGTTAAAGAAGTGGCAAAGGCAAAAATGGGTTCATAATGTTATGTGTGATCGTTATCTTGTGCAATCATTGTCGAAATTATGTAATGGTTCTGTATGTGTGTATTATATTACATATTTTATCATAATGAATATCATTAACTAACATCAAGATACAAAGAGAGTTGAGCACAGATGTTTCTGTAAAAATTCTTGTCTCTTCTGGGAACATACCTTTCCTCCATCGTTATAGAAACCAACCTCTTGCTCACTCGTAATTAAATGAACTAGAAAACAATTTGAAAAACTGCGAAAAAGTCGTTAGCGACCATTGTTACTTTGCCAACAAGTTACAGAATTCCAGGACAGTTCGACAAATAATTATTTCAAAAACACAATAAAAAGTTTTTGGTAAAAATACTCCATTTCAAAATTTCTTAATTACCTGATTTTAATTGTATTGGTGTTATGGTGTCTTCGTTTTGTTATTTAAAATACTTCAAGAAAACTTTTCAGTAACTATGAAAAGAATGGAAGATAACAGTTTCGTCACGGATGTTACATGTGTTCTCCCTATTGGCTAATATTGCGTCCAAACAGTTTTTAACAGTTTATAAACTCAAGGTTCATTGCATCATACAGGATCAGTTCAAAGGAAGG
Organism: Laupala kohalensis; assembly: GCA_002313205.1. Taxonomy (NCBI): domain Eukaryota; kingdom Metazoa; phylum Arthropoda; class Insecta; order Orthoptera; family Trigonidiidae; genus Laupala; species Laupala kohalensis. Next base: position 232,977 of record NNCF01126154.1, on the reverse strand, counting down.
TTCAGTCCACAAGCGCTGCAAAACATAGTATTTGACAGATGCAAATACAATTTTTTTTCAAAACGATGCTGGAAGGTTTGAGTGATATTTAGAACTTAGACTTAACTTTCTTTCGGATATTTATTTTCAAGTGACAAATTTGTTTTTGAGAATAATTGAAGCCAAAAAATATTCATACAAAGAAATATGAATTAAAAATTCGTTATAAATGTTAAGAAACAATAATGTTCCTTTTGCATTAAAATATATAAAACCGTGACTTTGGTTTACATGTTTTGCTTTTTAAGTTTCTTTTGGGTAAAATTCAAGAATTAGAATAAGTTCTTATATTTTGGTCAAATCTTTAATCGATTTAACGTAGTGGAAAAAAATAAAATAAAAATCTCTATTTCATTTTACCCCTTGTTCTGGTACCTAATATTTTTAAGATGTGACAATATCTTGAAATAAAAAAAGAAGTCTCTAGAAAAACATTTTTTCTCCTCAAAACACTATATTATAAATGTAACTTGTAGACGACTAGAATAATTAATTAGACGAAATAAATTGCAAACATTTTAAATTTTTGTTTCCCGTGCATATTTATATGAAATCTTGGAAACCTATTTATGTCCGTCACGTGAAAGTCGTCATTTACATATTTCAAAGCAAGACAGCTCAGGACCTTCAGTAAACATTTCTCTTTAATGGAAATTTCAACTCGCTATAGAAGAACATTTATACAGAAAGTTACTCGGTAATTAAAGGAAAGTAATTTTTAAATGACTTTCTTCGTTACTTTTAAACTAAAAACGTTTTGTGTGTTTCATATATAAACGATCCAATAACAATTCCGTGTATTAATATGTAATGAATTACGTATTTTACTTGAAGTGAAGATGAAATAAATGTGAAGAAATGAAAACTTTAAACAAACTGTTTACCTTGATGAAATGTTATATATGAAGTATAGAATATATTATTTTATAAGGATAAAAACGCTCTACAAAGCTTATACTAAATGTTCATGGTTTGGTATGTTTTCTACTCTAATTCTTCTCTATTTGTATAACGATAAAAAATGCTCGAAAGTGAAGCGAGCTAATCTAACTTTGATTCAACTGCACAGAACGATATTTTTCTACCCTAAGTTTAGGTTTTGTGGTTCGTTTTAACCATATTTTCTTGACCTATATGAGCTAATTAGTATTTGTTAATTTTCTCGTGTCTTAATACATAAACACATGAATTACTAGGTGAAAAAGAATTGAAGGGCTGAAAGATCTCTACATGTTGATTAAAATCAATTTTAAAATAGTATCAGTAACTCAGAAATATTAAATGGAAGAGAATAGTAAATAATATAGAAACAAACCGTTCTCTAAATATATTAGAACATACTTAATTCATTCTTCTCTTTCCATTAAATCATAAAAAATACATACAGAATGTAAAATTTGTAAAAAGATATTCCATTTTAAAAGATTGCTTCTTTTGAGGGACAGTGCATCAGAAACTCCTGCATAGCATGCACGTTTTTCATTTTATTTCAACTGCATTACATGTTGCTGCTCCGAACCTAGTCAATGCTGGGAAGTATAACATGTATTCATGTTTCATATCTCTTGTATTTGAATAATTACCATTAATTGTCTATCAATTTGTTTTCCTCATTCATGTTCCAATTGTCTCTTACATTTTTTTAAATGTCTCTTATCGTGCAGAACTTTTCACAAAATATTTTAAAATTTTCATACTAGTACAAATTATTATATCAAGTGATAGGGAGTATTCATTTTGACACCAATAACACATCCGCAGCATTCGCCAAAGTCATATCATTATATTATACGTGTCATTGGCCTAATACGTCGCAATCACGAAAAATCGTGAAAATAAATGAACAGCAAAATTATCATACGGGTCAATTGCAGTAAAGCTGAGGACGTCATAAGTCTTCTTTGTCCACAATATATTGCTAGACATTTGTCAGCTGGACAAAAAAAATTGATGCGGTACTCGTCTTTCCTTTCTTGCGAAAGATAATAGGACTGATTGCTGTTGAAATCGTCTCAACCGCCCATATTATCCGTCATCATTACCTTCCTAAGCTCATCGTAGCTTTTGCAACCATTCATTCACGGACTTTTTTTGTGGGGCTTTAGGGCTCGTCAACGGCAAGGTCATTAGAGCCCTATTCACGGACTGAATTGACATTTATTAAATCGAAAGTGCACAGTTATGTTTACCATTACCTACAACAAATCTCATATCCTACATTCTTGAAATGCCGACAGCAACCACGACAGAAAAACCGCAGTGTAAGTAGACCTTGGAACTGATTGAATATGCAGGAGCTATATAACGCATTACCAGCTGTGGTATGAAATATCAGTCACTCTTGGTTAGATACTAAACACGAATTTTCATGTATATAACATGTATTGTTATACAAGACATGTATAACAAAAAGTATCTCAGGAAATGAATAGCCATAAGAGGGCATTTTAATGATGAAACGAAAATTTTCTTCTCAATACATTAACTTGATTTATCAGAATTAAACTTTTGTTTGAAAAACTGATGGTGACTGTTATTTAACGTATACTCTATAGCGTAAATTATTTGATTAGTCATTACAAGAATATACTTTCTCAAAACACATTTTTTAAGGAACAAAAATAATAGATAAAAAAAATCGTTTATAAACTCATACATTAAATTAAACTCAGGTTTTATTTAATTGTTTCTATTGATAGATATGGAACTCAAGTAAGTATACAACACCTTCTTTTGGGATAAATAAACCAGAAACTGCAGGAAATTACTTTTTGAAGGTAGATGGCTTCATAATGCGCTCAGAATTTCCAGTTTCTATAAGATAGGCGTGTGTCATATCGTATTTTTGACTCTCCCGGAAACGTGAGAATAAAGTTATCATTCAGCATGAAAAACGGAAGAGAATCAGAAACGGTTAACTTGAGCATTGCATATTTATATTATTTTTACTTATTACTGTTACTGGTAATAAATACAAATATAAGCAACGTGAGTTAGTATGGCAATCTCTGACAATTGAGATTGAAAATGTTTTAACTTAGTTATTGAATTACGTACCTCCTTACTTTTCATGTGAAGAATTCACCAAAATTGCGCATTAACGATAAAGCATTAAACATTCGCAATGGATTAACGAGTTGCTTCGACCGTGAATTTTAATGGAAATGTCGAATGGGGAATATTCCAAATTATTCGCTTTCACTTGATGCGATTAAGGATGAAAAGTGACACACGTCCCGATAATCATGCATTGAATCTAATAGCACACATCATATATTATGATTCAAATAATATTATCTATAAAATTGACAAAATTTATTTTCGATTTGTCTCAGAATTGTTTGCACGGTATTCGCAAAGCGAAACAGCATGACCCCGGTAGGTTACAGCCAAATAGTACACATTCATCCTAATATTTGATATTTAATCTTGTCTAACTAGAAATTAAACAGTTATAAGATTTTTTTCTTAATTCATTTTTATTTGATAGTACGATTTACGAACTGGTTGGTATTAACATTTCCACGAATATCTACAAATTTATGATAAATTGGACATGGTATTTGTTGTTGTCATTATTATAGCAACCAATAATTAAATCTACAACTTTCTATAACCAGAAAAAAGCATTATATGTTGACAAAAACTTTATTCTGCATTAATTCGAAATTTAAAAAATAGTTCTCGTGAAAACAATATAGTAGTGAATTTAACGGTATAAAGAAACATGAGTTCTCGGCCACAATATTAGTCAAATGCGGTAAGTTACATAATGATTTTCTCAAATGAATACATGTTGACGAGACTATAAAACCATCGAGGAATTCGGTGACTACAATTACTAGACCTTCAAATCACATGTTTCAACTGATTATATTTTCATTTATTAGTGTTTTCATTTCAACTGAACATAGAACATAATAATGACAATCTTTACAAACNTTGACGAGACTATAAAACCATCGAGGAATTCGGTGACTACAATTACTAGACCTTCAAATCACATGTTTCAACTGATTATATTTTCATTAATTAGTGTTTTCATTTCAACTGAACATAGAACATAATAATGACAATCTTTACAAAATCCACCAAGGACACCGAGAACACAGAAAAAGCGAAGTAAATAGGTCTCCAGAATAACATGCCAACACCTAACACGCAGCAGCAAATTCACAAAATGAGTGTCCAATTTCTTTCCAGTAGAGGATATAATACATGGCCAAAAAGAGGAAAGAAAAGAAATCTTGCACATGAAGAGGTCACTCTTGCACAACGCATAATAACAGACATGTTCATGAAGAACAAACAACCATCATCGCGTGGTGATGTATGGAAATTAAGTAAAACTCATACACAATCGCATTTTTTTTTAAAGAAGACATATTCAGCATATATAATGACTGGAATATATACTTTTATTTCAACCAAGTAATAAATTAAGTTCAACCAAATGAATAATATAATATATCCCGCAATAAATAAAAAAATTGTCCTTATTCCTGCGTAGGAGGATATCGGAGAGTTCAGGGTGCCAGTCTCAGTTGTATAGGAGGAGGTACTGGGTATCAATAATGTCATGGATTTTGTTTTGTTTGAATCCATCTTGTAACAACTGCTCTGAGAGCACAGGGTGGTTGATACGAGTGGAATTTGTCGTGATAAGTAAAATTGGGTTTCCCGGGGTCCTCCCATCTTCATCCACGTCATACCCGCTTTTGTGGAACATCGGAACTTCTATTAAAATAAGGTTCGCATCTTAGTTCTGGAAAATACTTAAAACACATTCAAAATATGTAGAAATATCTGTATTAAAAATTACAGATTCTTTTGTTTGTGAATAAGAAAAACGAAACAATGACATTTTGTAATTTCATTATCTTTTTGAGTCCATAACAATGTAACTAGTAACAATGGAAAAGTTGATGCTGAGATACTTCAAGTAATTCATCCCATTACATATACGACATAAATACTTAAATTAGGAGTTAATTTTAAACATCTAAATTCAAAAAAGGTTTCTTTGTGGTTATGTCACATTGCTACAACGTCAACCATTCTCAAATATAATTTTAAAGACTTTATTTCACTTGTTAAGGAAGGAAATTTGATTAATATTTCGTGAGGAAATTAATTGAACTCCAAGTGAATGTGACGAGAATGATTTTGAGATTTTCTGATATTAATTTGATAGAGTATCAGAAATTTGAGAATGAGAAATTTTAAATCAAGCCATTACTCTGTTTTATAAGAAGTTTTGAGATTACACCATATAGCAACACTAACAAAATTTCAATTACGAAATGGAAATGTTAACAATTAAATGCAAATAAAATAAATTGGCAAGAGTCTAAGCATCTTCATGTCTTGTGTTTCTCTCCCTCGTCGACTACTTTCTAAGAGTGGATCTTCGTCCTTGAGGTAAAGTGAAACAAAATGAGCTCAGAGATTACCCAACCTCCAAATAATAACCGGTACATAATGCTATCTCTATACCCTGTAATTATATGTATTCTTAGTTTACAGCTAAATAGTATTTGTTAAGAAATACAGTTGTAAATTGGTTTTCTAAATAAAGAAGACGATCAAAACAGAGCTGATTAAATGAATACAAATGAACAAGAGGTTTCCAAAAAATAACATTCAATAGACAAATATTAGTAAAACGGAATTGGCTGAACGTATCATACCAAAGGTTTCAAGAAAGTGAGATGACGATAAAGGAATATATTTCCTCGGGGGAATGTTCTACTATTGATTTCAATGATAGTAAATAAACCAAATAAAAATTTCAAAGATTTTAAATTTGCCTCTTCCAATACATTTATTGAAATAAAAAATATGACCATAATGCAGAATGTTTGTAAGTTTATGTAGTTTCATTACTTAGAGAATAAGGAACCCTTCGAAAGAACAGTTATTGTTGGAGTTCGAAGACTTGCAGGAATGGAATGGGTGAGCATGCGCAAATAAACATACTAGTTCATCCAAAGAAGTTTTCATTACGTGAAAAATTGGGGGCACATAATTGGGATACATTGTATATTTTTCATATAATAAATATCGTAATCGTGATATCCTTCGCTAACATTCTCTGTTTTGATGCTCGTATCCTCTTAATTTTATATTTCATCTTTAGCGTGGTTATCACACATTTCATTTCATGATTCATTTTTTCGCCACGTATTGATCAGAGACGAGGATTTTAATTTATATATACAAAAATTACGCTGTGTAGCCTAATACTCCGTGACACAAACACTCTAACTATACAATAATTACTTTTATATGTTGAAAAAAATTTTTTTTTTTAATTCACAATCTCTGAACAAAGGCGAACCGGTGGTGTAGCGGTTAACACCCTTGCGATCAAAGCAAAAGACCCGGGTTCGAGTCCCGGCTGGTAACCATTTTCACTTGACCGAAAGTTATCACATAGATTCTCCACGTGTAGGGTACACGGAAGAAATATGTACATAGGTCTTCTTGTCCATCGTTACACTTGTCATTTTGCGTCCATTATGTTATGTGTAAATATTATTATTGGAATAATGATAATAACTGATAATATATATTATATGCGTCGTGAATACCATACTATCTATTCACACAAAACTACAAAATGAAAAAAAAGTGTCGAGTAAAAATTTTCGATGTGATACTATTTTCTTTAACACGAACATTTCTGCATAATCTGATGTTAATATGATGTTGGCAACAAGATTACTTCATTAAATATAATAGAAACTATTCAAAAACCAAACTCACTTTATAGCACAGACTCGTGGAGTCTCAATTCCGAAAAAAATTCCAGAACAAAACTTTCTTATCAGGTATTGATTGGTAAGTATATCGCACGTGAGAGGGAAATTGAAATGAGCGGGAACACTTGCTGATTCCACCCATAGCTGCCCATCAACAGTCGTGTCGTCCTAGTGTGGGAGTTTTACAACAATATGCGATTTCTTTTGGCGACTACGGCGTTGGCGGCATGGAACGGCTATCAAATTGGTGATGGAGAGGGCTCCATGCTGCGGCTACCCGTCGTCCTAGACCCCGCGCCCGCCTGAGAATGCCAAGCTACGTCCCACTAAGAGAATTGCGACACCAGCGAAAATATATTCGCGAATTTACTTGAAAGACCGTGAGATTGAAGTATCATTGAAATAATTTTATTAATAAAAACAAAGTAACTTGTAAATTACAGTGGGTTCAATGAGAATATTAATTTTCCAGGAGATTCCAGGAAAAAAGCGTTGCAAGCTGCAATGTTCTAAAATTATGTTCTGATGCAAAACAATGAACGAACTCCTGTATTTTAAGAGGCCTAATTTATATTTCCGTTTATAACTAAGTTCAGGAGTTATTCAAATTATATATGGAGTAGGCTACATACAATATTCTCACATTGAAATGAAATTTTACAATATCGCCAGTTTTTTCAGGGATCCCTTTTTCAAGGAAATCTCAAGGAAGTTTCAAGTTTTTGTCAATTGAATATTGAGAAGAGTTTGTATATTTATCAACAGAGAAAAAATAATCTAAGTATGAATAATATTGGATAGAAAGCATCAGACAACAAAACAGATTACTTTTTTGTTTTCTTAGTAGAGCTATTTACGTTTATTATTATTATTATTAATTTTACAAATTAACTTTCTTTTTCATTCTCACACCATTTAAATACAACAATGTTATTCTTTTATATATAAAATTAAACAAGCAAAATAATGTTAAATCCTTTCATATAACACATCACAAAGTACTTAAGACCACATTTCGTCTCGGGCAATGATCAATGTACATGATTCCCAGAACTCCACATACAAAATTAAAGGGACAATAAAACACATTAATAGGAGCAAAAAATCATTACGGCATACTTTACGGAAGTGGCTGCTGAGGGAGAGAAAATGACATCAATACTAAGTGAGAATACAAGCCAAAGAGATGTGTACAAGAGCTTCATTAGGGTAATGGAAAAACTGACATAGGGTTTCAAAATTCAACGATAAATCGCATCAAATGTACAAATTTCAGTCCACAGGCATCGCATTGACAGATCGTCGTGAGAATTTGCGGGACACAAGGTGGAACGTATACATGCGACGTCGGACCTGCGTCTCCGCCAACGAGCCGAAATTTGAACATCTTTTTAAATTTATTATTGCAGAACTTTCAACACCTATACCACTTTCTCAATTACCCTAATATAACACATTACACGCCTTTGTGATATTACTGTTTTGGTGTCATTTTATCTCATCTGGGAGATATTTCCGGATATATGTATTTTATGTTTTTTAATTCCTATTAATGTGCTAATTATTTTACGTTGAGTTCTGGGTCATTTGTATATTATTCGCTCCATCACTCACCCACTAGGACATCAGTAGGTATCCAAAATAACTTCGTTACCAGGTAGAGGAGGGTGTCGCAGGACAGAGTGACACTCGCAACTGCGTAACGCGTGTGCTGCCACCACAGATCCAGTTTTGAAAGCGGAGAGGCTGCGGATCACGGCGTGGCGCCGAGTCCCGATTGCCATAATGCGTTGAACCAGTTCCTCGACTACTCTCTATGTTAAAGCAAACGCAATGAATTTTATGTTGTAAAACTTACTTTTCTTTATATGAATCTTCGCTGCGGATGAAAACGTACACACCACGAAAATTCACTATGAAGAAAATGCATTGTAGCTGCCTTATCATAAATTTATCATATTTCCAAACAAGAACTACAAAGATTTTGAAAAGAATTTCTTCGGTCATTATTTTTACGTAACGAATCACATAAAAAATTTCGTAAAATTTCGTATGTTTTAATCTAGTAATTTTACAGGATAATTCGAGGAAATGAAATCAATAACAAATTAAAACACAGAACTTCATCATGAAATATTCTAAAGGTAACTTCGCCGATATAATTATAGTGCGAAATGGGGGAGTTTTATTTACAATACACAATATTGTTGTAAAATTTGAGTAGTACTAAAATAAACCACAAATGTAAGTTCAAAGGAAAGTTGAGAAAAGGTATTGCATTTAATGAAATTAAGCGAAGTAGTTTACATGCAAAATATGCAATCCTTGCGTCGCTGAAATTTTTGTAAAAAAATGGAACGTGTCTGTTTACTCTACTTACTCCAACATTATTTTTTTCATCGAAGCATTTCTATTTGTATGAACATCATTACATAGTACGTTTATTTTACTTCAATTCAGGAAAGAAATTATAGAAATCCTGTGTCTCTTCAGACGACACCCAAAATTCTGCATTTTACTATAAATACATATTTTATTTTGATCCGTGTTTATTCTGTATCAACAAATATTTTCACATGAGAATACTACTAGATTTCTCTTATTTTTAAAACACCAAAGAAGAGTGTTAATTAACCAGACCGGATTCTTTATTGAAAGGACAAATGGATGATATCTGTTAATTTAATTCGCCAACAGGAAAATATAATTCAGAATTAAAGAACAATTAGTGTTTAATATAGGGATGGGGAGAAGTGTGTTCTTATGCAGATTGAGAATTAAAATCTTTCAGAAATTGGCATATCAAACTAAGGAATGCCTTTGAACGAATGCCGTAACCTTTTCTAGCAACAGTAATGCGAGGATGCGTATATTATTCCCATAGGATTATATAATGACCTTAAATGTATATGGAATAGGTGATTGATTGTTGGCATAATTAAAGATTAAATTAAGTCATTTGTCACTTTTCCTTGTCCAGAGGAAGAATACTGAAGATGATCGCCATGCGGTCGAAAGTCGACTCTATCAATAAACGACACAACACAACTTAATTTAATCTATAATGACCTTGTTTTCGTTACCACCACAATTGAACAACTAAAAGAAATACAGAATGTTAATAGTATTTTAATTACTTTTGATCAATAACCATAAAAAACGTAAATTTATGTTGGAAAAAATATAATATATAAAATATAATAAAATATATAAAATCTACATGTACCTTTAAAATAACTAAGTGAGCCATGAGTCTGGTAAGACTAGATGTTATCAGAAAAACGAGAAGAAAAGAATCGCAGGATAAGTCATAAATGAGTTCAGTTTTTTTCTTCTTTTTTTGCGAGAGTTCGTGGCACACTGTTATATCTGAGAGCCTAGGCTTGGATGATCGGAGTCAGGTGAGTCTTAACGGTCCGGGAAACGCCAAGTCGAAATGTTGAATATTGACGTTTCGGTTATCTTCAGGGTATTGATGAAGGTGACTGATCAGTGTCATAAAGAAGGTCACATCAAGATGGTCGAAACGTCGGTATCCAACATCGACGCGGCGATTCCCGGACAGCCAGAATTCACATTATGTACTTTATTGGCTTACTACTTGGTATTATGTCTGAAGCATATCTCTTGAAAATTCACTTTGGCCCTCTTTGCCCCAGGATGGCGAATATATCAGAGCATCCATGATATCGTTTCATACGAAGGATGAACGGTTCAATTACTCTTGCATATCGTCAATCGATTAGGCCTTTATTTATCCGGATCTCAGGTTTACCCGGATCAGTTTCATTTGTCGAAATATATATTCTCTGTCTTCTTTTTGAGTTTCCTCACAATAATCGTTTTTAGTACGGTAATTTGTTTGAGAGAATAAATATTGAACTTTCAATTGAAAAAAAGACATTACACATCACAGAGTGCTGTGTTGAGATGGCTTTTTATGTTGCAACCCTTCACGTGTAAATGGGGTTCGAACATTATTTTCTTAAAAAAGACCAATTATTTTGATAAGCATAGATGTAATTTCTCTCCTAATTAACGTAGTAAAAGAAATACAGGCAATGA
>NNCF01126154.1:206425-221536 GCA_002313205.1 Laupala kohalensis | reverse complement strand
GCCCCTAGACAAAGCCTAGAGAACCTGTATGATAAATCCGCCTCTACCAGAAGGAAAAACGGAGAAAAACCCGGGCCAGGATGGGGCTACATAACATAAGTTTCTTACTCATTCTTTTCAGTATCTTCAACTTGTGCATTCACCTTGAATTCATTATTTTATTTATTTAAACCTGATCACAGATAACGCGACCGCCTTGTCTACATACATTGTCATTATAAGACTCTCTGACTAGTTTATCTTCACTTTCACCTAACTGTATTTAATCTCGTGACATAACCTTGGTATCTATCGTATTGTTCTTTATTCAATATTTGTTCTCTTTTCACAGCTATATTAAATTATCCACTCCTCTTCACTTCTTTTATAAAAAATACTCTCTCTTCTCCATACAATTCATATTCCCATATAATATGTTCTCAGTTCTTTTCGCATCTGCCACACTCTTCTGATTCTATTTCATTTCTCTTCTGCAAGTATCATAAAATAAGTAAACGCATTGAACTTAAATTATGAGCAATAATAAAATAATGAGCTATCACGTAAATGCAATTATATGTTTCCTAAACTCGCTCCACTAATTTTTTTTTTCACTTTCTTTGACTGCGTGACGTCACCGACGCCGTAACGGGGTCAAGTTCCGGTCCGTCGTTCCTCCTACGCACACACCGTTGTGTCTACGGTATGGCGCGTATCCCGCTAGTCAGCCTCCGAACCCACCCACCACCCGCGCCACTACCTCGACCATCCACGTCTCTCGAGGTGCCATAGTAATTCGAGAAACACGATGAACGAACGCACAACAACGGCCTTGGGAGCTTCCCGGCTTGGTCGGGCTAGTGTCCTTAATTACAGAGAGAACCGTCAGCTGCGTCCACAACTTTAGAGCACGAAATTTTGCATATGAGCTTTATTTCTTACGCACTAATTATCGTAGCCCCTTTGGCGCCAGCTCATTCTCGCCTCGTTAGTGGAGTAGGGAACACGGGCGGGAAACACGACTCTCATGTGACCAACTACTGACACCTGTTGATTGACACCACTATGAGAAACTATGCATACTATTTTCTGGAAATATGAGAAATTCCGCATTATATTTCCACCCCTGACGGTTCTCACTTGATTAGTCTCTAGGTCACTAGTCTCTAAGTCTCTAGGTCAGGCGTGTTTCTCCGGAGGGGAAAGACATGCAACGCATTCAGTCTCTAAGAGGTGCGGCGTTCCCTACCAATACACGGCGACCACAGAGCACTGCCCGGCCGATGATGGCGAAACCCAGACCCTGCCCTAGCTGAGAATTAGCTCATGGTAGAATATTTCCAAACCTTCTTGTTCATACACAGTACTGAGGACATGTTTGACCTTCGGTTTCGCATTGAAAGGTGCAGGAAGATTGGTATTTCAGTCGTGAGGAATAAATTTAGAATAAGTGTTGGCAAAAGAATTTAGTTTTATTAGCTGCGTGATCCATTTATCATCAAAACCAAATTAGAGAATACCATGAGTTAAATTAAAAACTATAAAAATGATCAATAGAGTAATCAAGATAAGCCGACATAAGAAAATATGTGAAAACACACCGAAATTCCAATACCTCTGCTTCCATCTAACTAGTGGTATTTACCGGACCTTTATGTCTGTCTGTAAAGGATAGTTAATTCATATTTATTATGTTTCAATCAAAATATTTAGCTAATCTCCGTCTTTTGTCGATAATTTGGAGAAACAGAAGTAGCTTTCAATAAAATTACACAACAACGTTGTTTAAGAGAGCAGTTTAATTTTGTCTGTAAGAACCAATACCATCTAAAAGAACAAATGCCATCTACAACTTGTTACAAGCACGAATTATACATAACTGGTATTCGTTGTATCTAATAATACCAATAATAAAAAACGTATAATAACACAAGAATCACTTAAGAAACAAGATTCCGCAACTACAGAATAAATTTCATTTCGGTAAGCAACACCTGTCGCAACTATCATCGTCTTCGCGGAAGGACCTCTGGCCGATCGAACGGATGTTCAACATCCCTCATCGCCTATTGCTCTTCGCCTGCAACGCGGGACGATAGCATCTGTTGTTTACGTAGCCGCCCATCGTTTCTTTCTCTTCGCTCTCCACGAACAATGGGGCGCCGCTTCATTACCATGCTTACAAAGCGCTCCGGCAGATAGAGAACACGAGGGCGCCGAAGCCAATGACGTAGTAACATGGCAGCGCCATTCAACATGAAACTTGTTTTACTTTTCGACGGTAAAACTTTTTAGCTTCTGATAAGTGACAAAACATATATCGAACAGAATTTTACGTGTTACGTAATGCTCCGTTATATATTATTGTGAACAGTTATGATATCCTGTTTACAATGTTAACGCTATGAATGAAACCTAGTGAAACTTGCCTTCAGTTAGCAGTTGGGGGAACAGGATCCGCCGTATCATTCGGATAAATAAAATAGTCTCGCTAAATAAAAGTTAACAGTCGTATTATCATACAGAATGTTAGTTACATTCAATTTTCCTTGCGTTATATCGCAAGAATTTGGTTGGTACAATGTTAATAGTAATAGTTCGTAGTTTTATCTCAAAGAGTTTTATCTCAAAGATTACGTCACACGCTCCACGCTTGGTGTCGTACTGTTATCATCAAAGTCTCTTCACTGTTCGCTATCAGCGTGGACATGTAGCCGCCTTATTCCAGAGTCGTGACTAAGGTGTAATAAGGAGCGATTTCGAGTGTTTGTTGGTGACGCTGACCCAAAGCGTTGGGAACTCGGCGTTCGTATCTTAATTGCTCGATTATCCGCAGTCACGGTTGGCGCTACGGACTGACACAGCGAGAGGACCACCTGTTCGACTCTGTACTCTCAGAACTTCTAATACTATAGTCCAGACATAAATTTGATTCAGGACAAACTTCTTCTTCTTATTTTTCACTTCAGACAATAACACACGAAATAGAACAATTCGTTTTTTCTCTGAATAGAATGTAATCCATGTTTTTTACGTTAAAAAAGGATAAGCAGTTAGGTACAGAAGATAAATAATATAATTATACATAATTTACTCGTCAATTAAAATATGAGAAAATTACATTACAAGCAAATTTTGTCTTCTACCTTCTTTGTTCTGCCTTCCTTCTTACGTATCTTCTTCAATTCCAGACGTTCTAATGAATATGACTCTAACAAAAAGTCTTTAAAACGTAATAAATATTTAAAATGTATTTAATTTCACTCACACTGCTTTTGTTTGAGACCAATTAATGGTTTTAAATATTAAAATGTAGAAGAAATAATTTTATTTGTATAAACATAATATATAATACTTCTCAATAAACGTAATTATAATATATAAAATATTTCAACGTAACATTGTTGTATATAAACACAATTGTATTTAAATAATTTTATAAATGTAAGCGCATTAAATTCTAGAACACCAACTTCAACTAAGAGAGGATTAGAATCACCCCCCCCCCACCTCCCAAACTTACTTGTTTCCCTTGAAATATAGCTACAAACTCTGAAGGAAATGTTTTAAGTCATTTATCTGGAATTCCTATCTCACGCCGGACAAACATTCTCCACCACTCTCCGCTTCCAAGAACACAATATGTGGGACATATGAACAGTCGTGTCCTAAAACGTTCTTCAAATATTCCAATGATGTTAATTATTCAATACAAAGGAATAAATTCTACTGCGCCCATTATATAATAAATATATATTTCGACTTACGACTTTAAACGTACGAACAGTATATATTTTGTGATTAAAAGCTCACTACGACTTAATGTTTCTACCTAACGACAACAACATTAAGTCGAAACGCAGTGATCTTTTAATCATAAAATATATACTGTTCGTCCGTTAAAGGTCGTAAGCCATGAATTATTTATCTACTTTGACAAAGGAATAAATGTGTATTGTGTATTAAATGAATCGTAAAGATATTCTTTGAATGAAAGGAAATGAGAGGATTACACGCGTAAACATCCTACCCAAGTTTGTACTTGAATAGAAAGTGCAAAGATAGATTATATATATAAAGTGGAATTTGTACTAAATATGCATTAAATTAACACGACACGAAAGATAAATCCGAATAAAATCAACCTACTCTTATAAATTTACAAAAACCAACATTTCAGGTTCTTTGTAACAAGAGCTTACATATCAGACGAATTTTACAGCTTTTAAAACTATACGTCAAAGACAAAACTATATATCGTGACATTGTAGTGTTCTCTTTTTGGGAAAAAAATGAGTTAAAATGCGTATTCACAAGACATTCCTCAACCAAAAGTTACAATTTGACTTTGTTGTTATAAACTTTCAAAGATCGAGTTAAGTTGTGAATTTTCAAGAGATGCTTTTTTTTATTTTATCTGAAATTATGAGTGTAAGAAGTCATGATAAAATTTGTTATCTCAATGGAAGAATGCAGAATAAAAATAAGCAAACTTTTGGCATATCTAACTGGCGTTATATTTCTTAAACATACTATAAAGCTGGATTACGAAATGATAGATTTACGAAAACTGAGTATTTTCGTAATCCTGATTTTAAATAAGTCGACTATTAATAGTGGATCTACATTAAATTATAGTCACGAGATATTGTGTCGCTTTTATTCTTTATGTGGGAATTTTCTGAGAGAATGTACTGTATCACCATATCCTTACACTCATCCATCACGTGCGTCATAAGACTACGAATCTGACTTGTCACAGCAGTATCATAAGAACGTAAACACTTTCTAGGCTTGCGCAAGTCTACATCAGCAGCTAGTACAGTTATACATAACAAGCATACTCGACATTTTGTTCATGTAAGCTGGGAGCAATATCCTTCCACATATGGGGTGCAAATATAAATATGCCGTGTAACAAAAACAAATTGTGTTACTTGGGAAATGTGTTATATTGAAAATATTGTATGATTAGAATTTGCAACCCTTGACTCTCATTGTGCATTAATTGTTCTAAACACACAAAATTAGTACGTAATATTAGAAAAACGAGTACCTTCTGAAGACGAAATGGGAAAATTATATGATATATTCTAATATATGTGTTCTGTTAAGTGCTATTAGACACATGATAGTACGAATAGTAGAAAGTGACCAAACAGAAGATGAAACTCACTAATGAAGAACCATTTAAAATTTTAAAAACAAAATTCCGAAGCATTGACAAGATTACACAAGTGTTCTATTTTCGAATAACGGTATCCAGTAACGAATTAGTACGCTGTTATGTCGGTACAAAATAACTATTTTTAACTCATACGTCAAGAATTACTTAAACAAATACCAAGATAAGAACTTAATACACTATTGTCAGTTAACTAACTTGTGTATATGTATTCTTATACAATAGTGATATATAATTTATGTACCAACCAGAACTCTTTATGGTGATGTATTTTATATCGCCTAAATACATTAGATTCTGGGTGACCATCTATTGTATTTGAATTTAAAATTTTAATGTAAATTACACATTTTCACCTAATAAAAAACTATAAAATATACTCCATAAAGAATTCAATTGCGTACTCATGCATGAAAATTCCGTTTCAGAATACAAGGTTTTTAATGCGTTTAAAAGTCAAAGTCTATTGTATACTCGAGTCAAAATTCTCAAGTAACAAACACACCTATTAGTCAGATATGTAACAACATGTTAGAAACAACATTTCCTGACTAAAGCGGTTTCTTCCTTATTGCCCTAATGGCTGGGGAACTGTTGTGGCGACAAATTCCGTAAAAAAAACTCCACGGAAAACGTGCTTCCGTTCTCAAGAATTGTTATTTCTTTTCCTTTTGGTTGACACTGTGTACCACGAACACTTTTGTTTTGCTGGCAGTAAAACTTTGGAATAGAAATACATTTCTTCAAATCTTAAAAGATATATAATTTCATAAACAATATCAAAAGAAATGTATAATATCAATCGCACAAAGATGTGATACTTCAAAGGAGAAAGAAGGGTTTGACGCTTCTAATAGTACTTTTCAGCTATCATTTTATGAAGTACAATACAAAAGTTCAAAAAAATGTACATAAGTGATATATTTTAAAAAATATAAACAGCATATTTGTATGATTGATACGTTTTTGCGCACAAGACCTCGAAATACTAGCGCAATATTTCTGGTTATAATGTCTAACTTGACATTATTACCAGAAATATTACGCTAGTATTTCAAGATCTTGAGTAGGGTGCTAACAATCATCTAAACGTCATCTCTGGAAAGTAGATTTTGTATTTGTTGTAACATCATATACAAATGCTTGTTTTATAATATTAATGTAATGCAATCGCTAATTATATTTATTAACACAAAGATGAATTTGACACTTCAATAATTGAGACATCTTGGCTGAAACGTTATAGACAGAAATGGAAATGTTTCTTAAGTATAATAAAAAAGAGCATATAAATACATAAACAGTTTTTCGAATTTTCAAAATCTGAGGAGCCATTACTTCCATCACTCTATCACCAAACTCTGGATTCCAGCATAGAGCTGATGAACTCTGACTCCAGCATTCCAGCATGGATGGCAGTACGTGATGGAATTAGTAAGACAATTTGCTCGCGGAAATAAGTAAATAAATAAATAATAATAATAATAATAATTATTATTATTATTAGAATTACAGTTTTTTTAGTGCGTTCTTATTTCATTCCTTAAATAAAGGTTTACAAGAGTTTCGAAGTTGAGATTTACAAATTATCCGATAAATCCTCTCTTATTCTAAAAGTTTGGATGCTCTGACTAGAATTGATCCAGAAGATAATGCCGTATCGTAAATGGGAGTAAACATTTGCAATATATACGCAACGCATCTTTCATCATTTTGCATTATATTTACATAAATCTCAACTCCTGATCTAGAATTTTCTTCGGGATTTTTTAAGAACATGTTAGATAGATCAGGAGAATTTTTGATGTGATTCCGTTCATGATAAAATATTACAGACATATATTCTTTCTCTCCCCATTAATGGAAGAACGTCATTGAGATTTGATTGATGAATCAAGGAACCAATATATCATTGGGTGTTGCTCTTGACATGATTGTTTTCATCACCGCAAGACCTCGTCGCTACTACTTCCGCTGAATGTGAAACACCTGTTCGTGTATAAGAACGATCGACTGAAAAACAAACCTTCACCTTTTACCGTCGATTTGGGCCATACATTATCTACTCTAATATGATTGGTGGTCACCCTGGCACTCATACTCATCATACACTTTAAGCAATGCATTTTTGTGCTGTCATCTTTCAAGCGTCTGGTAACGAAATTAACTACCATTTTCGTTAATTTTTTCTCCAAAAAATACTTGAATTAATAATAGAGACTATAGAATGAGAAACTATTGGAAAGAAATTAAACTCACAGTACATACATGCGATATTTTCTTGCACATCGGATAATCAGAATCTGATATCGCAATAACGAAATAAAATGTTTGATATTGTGGCACAGGGATTTATTTAAAGATAATTTCAATATTAAATCGAAAATAGGATACAATCACTTTCAATTTTTTGTCCCCAAAGAAAAATGTCTGATTTTATTGAATGAACATATTATGAAGAAGCTTAACATTTTTGACCAAGATATTTTTTTCGTAAATTGAGATCATATATCTTTAAACATTTACACCTGATATTTTAAACAGATATCAGAGAAAAATGTTTCACGTTTTGTGTTCAAGAGTTATGAACTAAAAACTTTTTTGTTGTAAACACAAATTGTAATACTATTGAATAAAATTATTCAACAACTCTATAAAGGAGTCGTTATTTACTTCAAAGAATTTGAGTATGAACATAACTATCCGCTCCTACCTCCACTTCCACAATTTTTGTAGTTTCTGTTCCAAACAGGTTCGCACAGCTTCCGGTAAACACAGTTACGTAGTGTGGTTTCTAAGGATGTCTAAATCGACGTTTACTACGTAAGAAATTGGGCGTTTTTAATACGCTCACCACGAGAAAACATCTGAAGGATACTTTACTCAACTTCCCGATGATAATCAATTACAGTAGTATTCTACTCATTTTTGTTTCAATATTAAGACATAAAATACAATTAATAAATATCAAAACATTAGTATTCAATATAATTAGTCGGTGGAACATGTTATTAAGTCAATTTCGATTACGTGGAGAGATCCTGAAAACCACGATATCTATTCAACACATGTCCTAAGGACGAAATGTCTTGAAGATGTAGCTTTTTTTCTTTTACAAATAGTTGTGTAACAGTTTGGTAAAATACATTATGTTATGAAAAAATATTATCGGAAATAATATATTTCATGATACTAAGACGCTGCTTTGTGCCCTATATGCTCCAATAAATATGCATTTTATACTCGCGAAACACCGTAACGCCTAAGCAATCCTAGAAGTAAGGAAGAGGGCTATCAACAGATACATCGCCAATTGACAGCGCATCGTGTGTTACAGAGATACATGAGTTTTTTGCAAGCAAAAATCACTAGTATCGAAAGAAATTGATTCTGGAATACATCATTTTACCGTCTTTGATATTTACTGAAATGTTACGATCAAATTTGTGTAATGTAACTATTCAAGTATATTTTGAAGTGTAACTTGTCAAGTATATTTTGAAAACGGGGTGACGTTTGAAGTGTGCATTAACGAACGTTAACAAGGGTTTTGACGTTATTTAAACTTTCATATCTTTCAGAATTTCATTTTTAGAGTGGAGGTAAGCCGGGTGTAAACAAAACTTCAGTAAGCTGCACAGAATTAGAGTTCCCTTCCGAAAGCTAAGAAATAAATTTCTAAGTTTTGTTTCATTCCACTTTTTATGAGTAATCTGGGAACAAAACCATTCATATGCATAAGAAACGATATCGTCTTGAAACTTTCCGAACCATAAGACGAAAGACACGAAATATTTTTTCATCTGTATGCTTGAGTTACAAATAAAAACTCCTGGCTAGCTAACTAGCTTATGTTAATACAAAGGGAAAAATGTTGAAACATTTTATCATCATTTTTGGGAGCTAAAATGCAAATTTTGGGAGCTAAATATAGTATAATTTCGATTCGTCACTTCCGATCACATTCATTGTACTTTTGTTTCTTTATATTGGTAACAAAATTTACATGATTATATTGCAATCAAAAGGTTACTTGAGAATACTTTCTTGAGAATTTTTAAAAATATAAGACCCTGTAACAAATAATAGAAGACGGAAGGGATTTGACTATTTTCTGACATTAATGTAATTTTTAAGATACTTTGCCTTTTCCAATACAAATAATCTTACTTCCAACAGTTTGCTTGTCAAAGGACTTGGCTTGTTTTGAGGAACTAGGTTCAATTTGTTTGAACGTGAGAACAATTAATTCATACATTCAATAAGATCACTATTTGCTTTAAAGTACGACACCAGGAAGATACGTAAGACGATTCCCCAGACAGGTTCGAACTCACAATTCCAGCATTTCCTATTACACTATAAGTACCGTGCGCTAGCCAATTGCGCCACTGGGGTAGTATCTGTGAAACATTTAAATTAAAATTCAAATATTGTATGTCCAATTAATGTGAAAGTCCCATTTCTCTTCATCCCGTTTATTTCTGGCCCACGGGTAACTCCACGCTGACGATCCGGTGAATTGTTTCCATGAGGTCATAACAGAGTCTCATCACAGATCTCACTATTTCGTAACTAGAATATACAGTAGCAGTTGAGATCTTCATTCTCCCGCCATCCTGAGGACCATAACCATTCTACACGATTTACCATTAAATTCGGTTTGTTGTAATCATGTGTATTTAATTACTACTCATTATTTAAATACATCTATTAAATTACTTTTCAATATTGCTTTCGGCTAGATTTTCGTGTAATTCAGATGTCGTTTTGTACCAATAAAGTTATTAAAACAAATATTAGATATTAATTATAAGTCACTTTCTTTTATGTGTATCTAATTTAGTTCACTTAGACGTAGAAAAAAAAATTTCTGCCATAGAAATATCGGGAGAAATCAAATACTTCCGTAACAAATTACCACGTTTAAACCTCAGGTTATGACACTTATAAAAGGAATACCACCTCGGATTCAAACCATTACTTTATCAGGACTGTGTCTTGGTACAACAGTCTTCCTTTTGAATTTATTAGCACGTCTCAATAACATTCTTTATAAGCAGAACATGAATATGTGAGAAACCAATATGAGAATTCGAATATCTATTAATTCTTTTGTATCTTTGGCTATCTGACACAATCTTAGAAAACACGTTTCCTCTTAATTATGTATCAATCAATAAACTATACTGGACACAAATTATTGTATAAAATTAAATTTTCCTATCGTAATCTTTTCTTGAAAAAAGTAATTAATTCACAAAAAGTAAAAAGTACACTTCTGCTCCCCCTGAACCCTGAAGCAACAGCTTCCTAATATTCACGATATTACGATTTACTCCATTTCAAACCTTCACCAACTTCGGCTCTCCCGAATAGAGTAGACGACGCTTTCGGTTGTGGGTTAGCAACCTGTGCAACCTGTGCAATGTCAGAAGGTCGTGACAACGTTGATATCGCCATCTCCTGCGGCGAAATGTCCGCCGAGCCTTCCTACCCGTCCACCCGCATCGCTCATATCGCGAAAGCGAGCCGACTACGAGCGAAAGCGCCCTTCGCGTCAGTGGGTCACGGCCGCTCCACCCACGCGCCAGGTGCGGCGCTCCTCTTTAAGCCTATGGCGCTGCTCGCCTCCGCCACTCAACGAACCTGTCCATGCAACGGAACTAGACCGTTCTGAAGTCAAGACAACGAATCCTCAATATTCCAATCGTAGGAGAGATTCGTATCACAGAGATCAGGATGCGGCGAGAACAACAAACGTTCCAGAGGCAAAATCCTAAGAGACGGAAGAAAGTTGTAAGAGAGAATATTTACTCAAGAAGCGAGTTTCACTTTCGTTTATGGTGCCAACGCTCTAATAAAGTCTGCGCGATTAATAAAGTCTCAATTATGGAGAGACATAGTGTATAAAGCATAAATACAGCACAGACAAATAATAAAATTCCATGAATTTACAGGATATTTCCCCATGTACAATTTAATTTTTTTTTTTTGATATGGTAACTTGACTTAACAGACATGCGTCTCACTCTTCATTAGTCAGAGTTAAATGTACTGCTTATCCCTAAAACTCCTTTCTCGGACTCCCGATGCGTACGAGTGCACTTTCAATGCGAATATGCTAGATAATTAGAGTTCATCTATCCACCGGAATCAACAGCACGTGATCAGCGAAGTGCTATAATTGAAAAATATTAGTTGACGTTGCTAAACCATTAGTCTTTTAATGGGAAAAGCAGTAGTATTGCGAAAACAATGGAACTCTTACGACTCTCACACGAACTCATGTCACGCGATTCTGTCTACTGTTCCTGTTCTCATTATTTTACTTACACAATTTATTTTTTAATATATACGAAAGAATTAAAGAAATTACATACAATTCTATTTAAGTATAAGAGAATTTTCTACTAATATTTATTATGTGTTATCTTAATATCATTGTCGTCAATTTTGTTAATTTCTATTAAAAGAGTCAAATTATACATTTCATATAAAAACATTGCACCGTTAATTTCTAAAAATTAAATTAAATTGTTCATCCCATGTTAATGCAATTATCGTATCTTAATTTACTTTAAGTAAAATAATAAGTGAATTATATTTATACGTACCAATGTATTTTGGTTTAGGTATATTTTAAGTAAAGAGGTTTAAGTATAAACTTCACCTTTTCTTGATACTGAGTAAAGCATTTTTATTCAAAAAACGATTTCATGGATAAAGTACGTAAATTCGGTGGTATTCTTTCTGAATTAATCCTCAATGTATTAGTATGTCAAACGAAAGCAACAAATCGATAATATCGTGTCTTCTTCCCAGAATTTAAAAAACTGACGATCCACGTAAGAGGGAAATTTCACCGGGCATCGAGGCAATGTTTGACCACAAATATGCCTGACTCATCCATCTTACCGGAAACACTCGTTCATGCTTACCTCAACTCTATTACAAAGAATATCTTGAATCTCATTGTCCATTTCTAAACAAATTCTGTGTCTTCAAAATTTCTCATAATATTAAATAATACATCGTTTTATCAAACATTATTTAATTAAATTAAAATATAAATGTAACATTCTATCGTTTCGTCTAGATACTTTGGATATAGAATATGAAAGCTAAATAGAAATCTGACTCCATTCTCTCATCTGATGTGCAGATTCTGCAAACCTTGCTGCAACCATAGCAACGATGCTGACAGCAAAGTCGTCATAAATATATCTCGCGTGAACTACGTTCATACAAGCGAATGAATGCTCAATGTTTCACCGCTCAGGTAATAAAAAGAAGAAAGACTCTTTGCAAGCGCTATGAATTTAAAAGCTGCGTCTCGTACGTGCATTCACCGAAAATCTTACAAGTGACGAGATATTCTCGGCTGAACACAGATGAGCATAAGAAGATTTTCTCGTATCAGAAAGCAAGACATTAAACCTCCACATTTTGTGGCATCCATATCAAAATATAGTCGATATTCTACAATGCGATAAATATTTGGTTCTTTATGACGATTTAAGTAAAAGTCATGAAATTAAGAACTCGATTTGGTTAGTTAAAATGAATTCAGCCACGAAATTCGTCAACGGGAGTGAGCCATTGTATTAGAAGGAAACAACAACTATTCATGACGTTTATTGATAAATTCATGTTCTCAAGAACATTCCCAAGAAGCTATTTAATTTTTGAAAATGAACTTTACCTTTCTTGATACGTACTTTCACCAAGTACCACTTCAAAAGCGGAAGAACAAAAAGTAATTTCATCTGTTTTACCATGTACTTGACAAAAAGTTTTGTACCCAAGATGAGAAAATGTAGAAAGTTTTCCTTCATAACAATTTTTTGAATAAACTAAACAATATGAGTTAAAATATGAAAATCTTTTTCCAGGCAAGTTTATTATATTAAAGAACTCCACTTATTTTTTCTCCTTTACTATCTAAATTCGTAAATCTCCGTCTACAGACTTGAAGGTCCTGTTCAACCTAAAAAAAACGAAATAACTATGAGTGACCACATCCGTTCCACTTGAAGGATCACATTCTTCAGAAAGTCGTCTCTTTCACCCGGAGAGAGAGAGAGAGAGAAAGATAATACTCTGGAGATCATTTATTTCTTCTTCTTTTCTTTCTCCTATACCGGCCGCTGCGCTTTTCAAGAGCGGTCGGTGCAAAGCCACGCGTTTGTGCAGGCTTTGCCCATTCCCGTGTGACGGAGACGTGGATTAGCAGCAGAGAAATCGGTGGTGCTTCGCGCTGTCGAATTCCGAATAGCTCTTCCGCCTACGCCCCGATTGATTGACTGCCCCGCCCGGGCTTTACTGGTCGGTCAATCCCCATTCCTCAATGGCGCAGCGCTGTTCGCTCATGCGTGTCTCGGCTGGTTCGTCGAAGGTGATTTTTACTTTTAAGAGAAATTATGACATGCGTTTTAATCGCACGGGAAACTGAATGAGCGTAACATTCTGTATCAAAGTTGCTTTTATTTAGCAAGACTATTGCATTTACCTGGATAATATGGCAGATACTACTATCCCCCATCTGCAAATTGCAGACATGTTTCACACTGTTTCATATTAAGTATGAACAATGTAAATAGCAAATCAGAACAGTTATGAGTACTATATGATAATATCTAAAAATTGTTTCGGGGTTTTACTGCGAACTCATAGTAGCTCCTGAATATGTTGGCTGCTAATGCCAACGAAACGTTGAGTTTTTACAATATGACGACTCGGCTTAGTATCCCGAAACAAATTTTAAATGTTGATCAAGTTAGCCGTGAAAGCCTGCATCACTGTTCTATATGATAATGCATCCCTCCAAATATTGTTTACACCAGGATGGTCAGATGTGTAAGAGATCTCAATTATCAGGTCTCAGTTAGTCTAGTAACATCCTTTTCAAATGAATGACTTAAGTAGACAATTTTCTTAATGGAGACAGATCAAAAAGAAAAAAAAATTACCTTGCTCCGTCCAGTTACGCAGAAATAGAACAAAAAATTTCTGGGACATTTTCCTATGATTATATACAATGATTATTTAGTAGAAGGAAAGAAAAATCATGTTTATGTCTCTTATTTTACTTATCTTTGCCTCTTTCTTAGTTTTTTACTTGTATTTGTCTCTTATTTTGACCATAAAATACCAAATAAATGTAATGAAATGTAATAAATGAAGACAATTGAACAAAAACGTGGAAACAACCATTCTGAATTTATAACATGCTTCTTTTTAAATATCACCATTCAATATGGCTCTTGTTTTAAAAGATTTAATCAGCTCTACAATATGAATTAAATACATAGGAAAACCCGTATTCAGTATTACTACATCACGTCCCCATTACCACTGGCGCACTTGGTTAGCGCTCGGTATTTGTGTGATAGTACATTGAGATATGCCGGGATTGTGAGTTCGAGCCTCATCTGATGAACTATTTCGACTGGTGTACGATACACACTGAGTAATTCTAGTACAAATCACCGGAAGCAACAAAGCATTAAAAAACAAGAATTAGTAAACTGATGTAGTTTCAACGCTTATAATTCAATAGTACTTTATTGATAAACTGTGGTTTAAGTTTTTAGTGAAATCAGGTAGAAAATGTAAGAAAGGACAAAAAAGATTAGGGTTTTTAATATTTTGATTTGTGTGTGTGGGGGGCGAGAAGGAAAAATTTACTGTCTTCAAAAACATAAAACACGGTTCAAAACTTGAATGAGTCACGGAATCATGTAACCAACGAAAACTAAGAAACGAGTGAACTGTTCAGGCTTTTATTCATTCAAAATCTCCAGTTCAAAGAAAATATTTCGTTCCTCGGAACATTTCGTTGAAAAATTCACGTTCGTCGTTGACAAGTCTCAAATATAGCAAATATCTAACATGTTATTATATTTATAATTAAGTTTCCGAACGTAGTTAAAGGATATATATAT
>NNCF01126154.1:163938-182631 GCA_002313205.1 Laupala kohalensis | reverse complement strand
TATATATATATATATATATATATATATATATAAAATTTATATCGTCAAAGATATTTTATAAATAAATTTTAATCTGCGAAAAATCGTAAATGTCTCCGAGTTATGTCTTTAGGTAGTATAAGTCCTAAAAGACGTCTCAAAAATTCCCTAATACTTCGGATATCATATTAAATTATTCAATAAAGAAAGTAGAAGGTACACGAGTATACGTTCAAAAATATTTTTTACGGGTTAGATTCTGGATCCACGTGGTAAAGCGCAAGTTTAAACCTTTTTTTAAAATAATAAGTGTATGCGATGCTTCAATTCCGGTTATTTTTATTTCAAAATATCGGACTCTGCTTTAAGAATTCTAAATATACCTTGGATCAGTCATCTAAATATACCTTGAATTTTTCAGATAGAAAAACTTCGGATAAAAACTATGCCTTGTAAACTCTTAAGAATTATCCAGGCCCGGTGGCACAAGGAAGAGGGATTTTTAATTGGAACTGTGCGTTACGAAATCCTGATAGATTAAGATTGGAAGGAATAGCAGTGTAACCGTGTAATCGCTGAAAAGGAGAGTTTTGGGCGGACTATGAACAACTTGAGAGAGTAGAGGAGCGTGAAAGTGAGAGCGAGAAGAGAATGAAGGAGATGTCCATCACACCGAAGGCCTTTATTGAAGGAAGGAAACATTAGTTATTTTGCAAAAGCACAGAAAGATCAAGAGAACCATTACGAGAAGAGAAAGAAAGTGATGAAAGAACGAAAAGAGTGGAGCTCAGCAGACGAAGACAAATTACTTTTGGGTAACGAGATTATGAACTTTTCAACCCGAAAGGCCGATGGGATGAGATTGGCGTCAGTCATATCACCGATAATGTTCAACAACTAATGGAGGCACCAATTACACGAAATTCAAACCGCAATGTCATGGAAAGAAAGTTCGAGAAAAATGAATTTTCCATTTTTTTTACTGCACTAAATCCGTACAACATATAATGAGACATATTTCAAATTTATATTGTTTCAATAAGCGTAGAAGTTTCATATTTGAGGACAATATCTAGAGACAAATATTGAAGAATTTCAAAAGAAAACAGTACTGCTTCACTGGGTACAATTTTCAAATAAAATGGCAAAGTATCAAGTGGTAAATTAAAGTGACAAATTCACTGGGCAAAGTAAAAGTGGCAAATGGAGGAGAAAACGATAGAATTACATATTAAACAGGTACAAATCGTATTTTGAAACACTTCGTCTATTGACACTTTATTCAAGGTGAATAAAAGGCCTAGAAATATAACTGTTGGGGAATAATACAAAAGTAGTATTTTAAACGTTTATGCTGACCTTCAAATTACACGGGAACGTATAAACGAAAAAAAAAAAAATGTTGGGCAGCATTTGCAAAAGAAAACAAAAACATAATTCATGAAATGAAAACCGGAAGTGAACGGAAAATGCAGGATATCTTGTGTCATGAGTAATGATGGTGACGATAGTATAAGTGGCAGCTGGCGGCCGCTACGCAGTGGGTTAAAACACAACAAATCACAAAACCTTACAACATTGCCTCCACATTCTTATTCAAGCAGTGTACACTCCTTGAATAAAAATGAGATAAAAGGTGACTAAGAAATAGAACGTACAATGCTATTGAAAAATAACTTAATATACTAATATTATGATGACAATTGTTTGAAGAACTTCCGAGGTAAGAGTGAAATGGGAATTGCATAATCGAACTACTTAAAGTGACAGGACACGTATTATCAATCAAAACACATTTTACAAACAAAACTAAAAAAACCTTCACATCATTTTCTAAAATTGAATCACTGCTTCACCATAAATGGTTATGGCGACGAATCCTTTTTACTGAATACTAGTATCATCGCAATTACCCCTATTACAACACAAAATGCGAAGTCTCCCTATCTTATTAGGGTATCACATATTAGTGAAACTATTTATTTAAAAAATTCCCTCAACTATTTACCGGATGATTAGTAAATAGTACTCAATTTATGAAGTTGAACATACTATTGGGTCATTCGATCTAAAATCAAGTCATACAAAAATGTGATTCGTCTTTGAATCTGAGATATTAATGACTATTCATGTTTTTTACTGGTAGAGAACTCGAAAAATCTTAATAATTTTTATATCATACATTTCATATTTTATGGGTATAATTTATATACATAAAATCATGAAAATCTGAAATGTTATAGGTTAGACCCGATATTACTGTGACAAGAAATGACACAAAAAATCCAGTATGACGTTCAATATTAGAATCTCCCAAAGCGCTTTTGATCACGAAAACGCCAATTCCTCCCAGTGTCCTACACGCAGCTGCAGAGGGATGAGTGAGTGTGAGCTGGGGGCATGGTGGAGGGGGCGGGAGGGTGAACGATGATGGCGCTTCTTGAGAGGTCGAGCCCCGCGAGGCCCCGAGGCGACCCCTCACCTCGTTTCGATCGCCCGTAGCATCGTTCGCTAGCGGTTGGTGGCGCACGGAAATTTTTCACTTTTACGACTGAGGATGCGATTGAAGAGAAGAAGGAAAAGATTGCTGGGCCGATGGCAAACCGGTTGTGCCTCTGAATCTTTGCAAGTCTGTACCTTTCCTGTGGGGAATTTACGGATGTAGGAAAGAACGAGTCGAAAAAATACCCTAGTATAAGGTTAGTGTCCATGCAAACTATTGCCTTCCAGTAAGTGCAGGGTGTTTGGACTAATGGTGTAGTCGAGTGAAGTCTGCCCGGAAACTTTTACTTCTGGATCTGAACTGATCTGTTTCTGAATCGTTTCGCATGGATTCATGTGCTCATGATATAAGTACAGTAATTACGCGTAATATAATTTTCTCGCTATAAATTTTCCGTAAAATGTAATTATATAGTCCTGGTTTACAATTAGGTGTTGTACGTGAAGTGTTATGAGTTAAAGAAAATAGAAAAGCTATAAAATGTTTTCGTTGCCAGTACAGTAAATACATAGTTAAACAAATATATAAAATGTAAGCATCATTACACGGTTCATGATAAGGCTCAAAAAGTTCCTATCATAACAGTGACTAACTGGTCATGCCATGGGTAAAAACAGCATACAACTAATGTAAGAAAAATGTCATCCAATATGTAAGTCTTCTAGAGTAATTAATGTATAAATAACTTATTTTTTTGCAAATAACTTTCATTTTTATTCTATAAAGTAATTTTAATAGTTTTTATGACGTTTCTCATTTTATGTATCAAAAGTAAAGCTTAAATGTATATATTTTTTCTCCTAATTTCTTAAATCGTTTAACTTCACTTTAAAACACAGAAAGAGACAAATTGTTTTTAGCGTTGAGTTGAGCGATTGAGCATTGAGCAAGAGTAGTATTGCAATTACCTAAAAAAGTAACGCCTAAAAAAAATACGAAATTTAAAAAGGAGAATGAAAATCAAACCTGTAATAAATCTTCCGTCCATAATGGAACTTGCGTTGATATCAGCAATGCCTGCGAGAAACCGAGAAACATTACAGCACCAAAACAAACCACGTGGCTTCTAACAGCATGTTGCCTTTCTCCAAAGATACACGTTCGCAAAAAGGACACTCTCATCCAACACTCTCCCCGACGGCACGAACGAGCAAGAAGCTCATCTGTCACGTAACGGTGCACCCCCGTGAACGACCCTGACATGGTGGTCGCGATAGAGGAGTCGCGTCGTGGCGGTAATGCGGCGAGAAGGCGGTTTTGCGGTTTCCTTTGATTAACCCACTAGACGGTGAAGCAGTTCGCGAAGCAAGATGAGACACTCACACTCCCTCCTGCCTCTGCACACACGGACTCGTGCGAGGAAAAAAAAGAATCAAGAAAAAACATATATTAAAATTAATTTAGCGAATTATTTAGTTGGAGTAAACCGAGGCAACAGAGGTCTTAAAGGGTATCCTACCACTTGATGTTTATACCGCGAAATCAAAGTTTCAAAAATTCTTGTTGAAGAACGGAGAAATAGAAGAGCAATGATACAGGATAAAGGTAGCTACGGATGATAACACAGGAATGATATGGGAGACAGGTGAGACGAAACAATGCAAATGTTGGCAGATGAACCTTCAAATTTATAAGAGATGTGGAATTCTCGAGGATGTGAAAAAATGGATCAGATCTCTGAAAAAGAAACTTGAAGAGATATTGATTAGTTACAGGAAAATAACATATTATGTGGTAAGAATTGGAAAACAAGAAAAGACTAGTTGCAAGTGAGGACACGGAGACGAAAGTCAACCACCTACTTTTGGACTGAGAGTTTTCGATAAATATAGGACAACGTGTATAGTACAAATGCTGAAAAAGGAGAGTACGTCATAGACGAAGACACAGTGTTATGAGATTTTCTGCGAGTACGTTAGTAAGATAGTTCATAATAAAACTCCAAGGAATAAATTGCTAGAAACGAAGTAGAAAATGTAAAAAAATAGACACATCTTGGAGAAAAAATTCCAAATGATGATTCTTTTAAAAATTGGAACTAAATTACATCCCATTGAAATATAGACAAATCTTTCCTCTTCGTCAAGTCTGTACGTAGAGAAAAGGACTGAAAACAAGAGGAAGAAACGAAAAAATGAGGCATGTGATGAGAGAAATCCAATATCATTCTAATAATATATTATTAATAACAAGTCACTTATAATATGTTTTGTGCATTTATCAATAAAGAGACATTATTAATAAGTCACGGTTTTTTTAGTACGTCTGAAAAAACTATGACGTAATTGAGAACATGTACAGTTGTGTCACCGCCATCGATGTAACTCAGAGCGGAAGCTAAGAAAATCCGATATGAACCTCCATCTCCTTTTTTCGTTTTTGTTTAAATAATCTTTTTCTTCTTTAATTTTAAAATAAAAAAATATATAAAGAAGAAAATGACATATTTCAATTTAATTTCTTAGTACAAATGAAGTGAAGGAAGCATACACAAAACTAAAACAGTGAACTATCGAACCGACGTCGTCCCAATTAAAATATGCAAGACAAGTAGTTCACATTATGAATAGGAATGTTATTAGACGTTTATTTACAAAAAACTCATACTTTAATTGGCGTTCAATTTAAAGTATTATCAAAATACTTAATTAGCGTTCATTAACGTTAGAATATTTCACAAGGACGGTTTAGATGTTTTTTTATAAAATATTCTGTCCATGAATGTCTATGAAAACCAAAGAAATCACCAGCATTGCATGAATAGTAAGAGATACGTGGAGACAATGTACCTGAAATATTTCTACAGGTAAGTCTGCGATAGCATATGCTTATCTATTAAGGTGCACCTAAATTATCCACATATTTGAAATAGACGCGTTTGATTTATGTATTATTAAGCCAGTAAACATTGTAACTATGTATGTTTATTCCTGAATATGCATGGATCAAATTCCACTGAAGAATGTCTTTTGAATTCACTTTTGTCAATATTATATTTTGTCTGGGTTTCCGTACTTTCTTACAGTTTCCAACATTTTCTTGGAACCAGTCAAAACCATGTATCCATTTTGTTGTAAATGTACATCATTGCCATTCGAGATTAATTAGGTCATCCGAAGAGAATAGTTTAGGTATGACTATAAATATTTATCAAATATGTGTTCTGTACATTTAGCGAAGACTGGATTATTTCTCCAGACATTCTAAAAATAATTACATAAATTGTCCGGAGTTCTTTAATTATTACGTATAGCATGTTTATTTATTTATGTACATTATATGATCGTAAATCTGATGCTCATCACAAGTTAAGTAAACTTTGCAAATGAAGTTCATCTCATCCCTTTTCTACGCCATAGGTCATATGCCAAGTGTATGTGCTCAAAGTTTCATGTTATTCGCTACTGAGCAAAATGCCTGCCAATAGAAGAAATTAACATACAGCTAAAATGGAAAAAAGAAAACGAAGAAACAAGAGAAAATTAATCTATGAAGAATAGTTATATTTGACAAGGGAAGAAATAGTGGGGGATAGAAATGAAGTTAAGTTGTAAAATATTGCGTAGTGCTGTACCGGGAACTATGAAGTATTGTGCGAAATTTGATATTATTCAAAAGTAAGTAACTGAAGGCGTAACAAACAACGTCTAGAAGTAATGTCCGTTATTTTAATAATATAATACAATAATACTATTCTCCTTTTCATTCTTTAGAGCATTGCTATAATTATCACCCTCGTTCATAACCGTTAGCCTTCTTCCTCCATTTCATACCAGTCATTTTCTCAACCTTGTACTTGTTTTTTTACAAATAATTAATAGTTCAACTTCACTGAATTCACAATGTCGACGCAAAACGTTCTTAGATCAGATTTTATTATGTAATCTCGTTTTTTTATTTGCTCACGGAGCTGAACTTTTTGTTTCACAATGAAGTATTTTAGTACTAATTCACTATATTAATAAATTCGTATTTGTTTCCTTATTATCATGTCATAGTAATCTTAAAGTAAGAGAGTTTCATATTTACTTACTTGTAATGCAAAAGTATGATATTGTAATTACATTTCATTTTTAATTATTATGGTAATTAACTCTTTGGTTTATGAATAAAATCATGCATCACAATGTCACTACAGATACCAACTTACAATATAAAATTTCAAATATATTTCTGGCAAGAAAGTCATATCTATCAATTTATATTCTTAGTTTTCGAATAGACAAAATTCAACAAATACAAACATTCTATTTTAATAGCTTTGTGGGTTATGATTAATTAAGTGTCCGTTGAGCAAGAAAATGTGACAAGTTTAAGTCGCATTTAACTTCAAGAATTAAAATAAATCATCTGATAAATAATTTATATTAATGTTATAAAAATAACGATGTTCTATATTTTTATATAGCCTTAAAAAACTTTTCTTTAAGATCTACTTACTATACAATAACAATTTCTTGAAATTCTAGATTATATAAATTCTTTCCCATACAAGAGATTATTTTTTAATGCTAGCTGATTACCTGCCATTGCTCGGGATTCTTCTTAGACTAATCTTCTTTTTCTCAGGAAAAAATTAAAACCATCTATATTATACGATCAAAATACATTTACTAATTGATTTTTTAAAACATGTACGTCATCCTAAATTTTCAAATTCATAATGATAAAAATTAATTCTAAAATTGACTGTATACACTACGTCATCTCAAGGGAGTCGCGCCCCCGGTCGAATTTTCGCTTCCGAGATACGATGCGACTGCACCACTTCATTAAAGTTCTTGTAAAATCTAAACTATTTGTCAAAAATTGAACAATTTAAAGGCGTGTTTTATCTTTGTTAAATGCGCAAAACAAATAATACATTATATTTGATGATAATTGATTTTTTACTTCTCAAATTACTGTCTTATTTTGAAGTATTTTAACACTATTAAAAATAGAAGTGTTAAAATACTTCAAATTCAGAGAGTAATTTGAGAAGTAAAAATCAATTATCATCAACTATAATGTATTATTTGTTTAGCGATATAGACGTTTTGCGATATAGACATTTTATCGATAATTGGCAAATTTTTGTAGATAGGCACATGCTACGCAGACTTTTTTATACAACTTTGATGCAAACAATATTGCCACTCATAGTTGTCTCCTATCTTTAATCGTTTAAGCAGCTTACGTAAATATAACTCTTTTTCCTAGATTTTATCGACATTTATAGTCAAAACCATTTCTATCTTTCTTATCACACACTTTAAAAATAAAAGTTAGACAGTGCTCATCCTGGACATATAAACTATCTCCTTGCCAAGTTTCATCACGATCGGTTCAGAGGTTTAGTCGTGATCAGGTAGCAGACACTTTCGCGTTACGCATTCATGTATTAGTATGGAAGTATGGACAAGCAAGAAACAAATACATGACAAAGAAGTATATTTTTCTTTTATAATTGCACTTTAATTTTCAGTTGTTTATATTCATCTCTTCAACATACCTACCCATTCACGTTCTATCATCACTTTCCATGAAGCAGTTAATATATGACGCAATCTTGGAGTGGATAATAGTCTATTTTAAAGATGTCTCTTCTCCCGACATACCTGTTCAATATCGGTCTCATTTGATAATTTTTGAGGTTGCAAAATTATGAAGACAGCGTTATGAAATAGTTTACAAATATTCAATACTGCATAATATCCAAATCCACAGATTTTAAGTGTAATTTAAGTGAAAAATTTAAACGTAATGCGTTGACTCCTTTTAATAAATATTTCTGTTTTTCATCAATGCATTGTTCGCTACAACACTCGAAATCAATTTATAATGATACTGAAACTTTTGTGTTATCAGTTATTTTCCAATGGTGTTTATTACTTTGCGATTGGTAGCATCGCTAAAGTTAATTTGTCTTCGCTTCACTTAATAAAAAGAGTTCAAACCAGAGGTATTTTTTCCTTGTTACACACATTAATTCCCGTCCGTCCAACTCCCAACCAACAAGCGGTGAGCAATAATTTTTTCCGCATCGACAAAAGAAACCACTTACTCGGAAAACGATTTCCCCCTCTTTATTAGAATTTTGTTCTATCAAATAAATTGCTGGATCAAATGATGAATCTTCATGCTTACTTGATAACATCGTCCCTTGATGCATTTCTTGATTGACTGAACACTCGTGAAAAGGGACGTTGTTCTATTTTTTTAATTTACGAAAAGCGATGAACTAGCAATAATATTTCACTTTGTCGTACACTGGATTAATACACTACTATATAAAGCGACTCTTCTATAAAATTCATGTATAAAATAAAATTGGAGAGTCATGTGTCTAGACAAATCAATGCTTGCTGAACGCACTAAGAAACAGATGAAATGGGGGAACTAATATAGTTAGTGATATTAAAGTACATGTACCAAGGAACTCTTAGAGACTTGAAAGGAAAAATGATAACATGAGAAAAATCGTAACAGGTTCATAGTCATTGGTCGAAGATATTGACCAACTCTTATATTGAGAGATAGATTGGTTACCCGAAGTTCCAGTTCTCCTTTGTGTTGTATTACAGTGAAAGAAGGATGTGAAGATTCTTCTTGAAAACTACGGAACTGTACCTTCGGTCAACTTTTAGTGAAGTGTATTCTACTACAGTCAATTCAACTTGGAACAGAAAATTAAAAAAACGCGATGTTAGTCAAACGCAAAGAGAGAAAATTGTTTGGATACATTATAAAATATCAGAATTCATGAGACGGAATTTGTATTCAGGGAAGTTTATAACGACGTACATACTATAAATTATTACGACAATAATGTTTCTCTTTTTTGGGAATCCCTCTACTTTTCAAATTTATAGGTGAATGTTTCATCGTCGAATGGATTATTTTAAATTGAGACAATATAAAACAATAAATAAACTAAAAATTGTAATTAGAAAAGTAATATCATGAAAATAATTTAAAATTAATTAGAAAAGTATAAAATAATATCAAATTTTTAAATTATCAACAGGAAGGATTATAATCACGAATCAAATATTCACCTTGAATTGACTTAAATTTTTATATTAATTATTTTAGAATTTTTACATACGTAGAGAGAAAACCTCGCAACTAATTGTTGCGAATAAACTGAATATTGATACACATTTGAGTTTCGATAAAATATTTTATCTAAATACCGACCGTAAATATTTACTTTGTTAATATCCATAAAATATTACCCTCAAATACACTAGTTGGCCGAAGGTACAATCCGTGCCGAAAGCAGGTTGTGAGCCTCTGCCGTCCGATATGCACGGGGTTCAGGCAAAGCATTCACCGTGTCCTCTGTTTTTTAGCATTGTTCCTGTGGCGTGTTGCGGTACGACAAAGAGGGTGGGACACTAATAACATGCATTTGGAGGAAGACTCATACCATCCACATGGGTAAACTCTGATCCATGCGTAATATAATTATCATATAGGTCCAATTCATAGCTGACAAGTAAATTAGACGGATTCATGCAATATATTAACAAGTTTAATTCCTAAAATATACGTACTCCACATTGAGCGCAGTTATCGCTAAGTCCCATCAAAAATATCTTCTTTTGGGGAGGTAACTATTTATTTATGATGTAACGAGGTTCCGGTCACCAGGCCTGCTATTCCACCTAACCACATATACTGAGCAACGGAACTGAGAAAGAAATATGTCGGGAGTCCAGGGAGTCAAAAACGTACAACCAATATCTCTCTCGAGAAGGAAAGTGACCTCAGCAAAATAGTTTACCCCGTCCGACTGAGCGGGAAATCGAACCCTCACTTACCCCTCTACGGATCGCGATTGAAGGGGAGTCACTACCCCTAACATTCATACCGATATAGGAGTTAAAATAACAAATGATGTGAATTGAAAATGATAACCGATGGCGCTGGTATAGTGATAGTCTTCGCTTCCGCAACACCGTTGAGTAATAGACCATACTAATGAGAATTTCAGGTGGGATTTCTTTCACTTACTCCAGACAAATATATCAGGAAGGTTAAAAGCTAATCTTTAGTGCCCTTTAGCGAGACCCTGGTGTAGGAATAAACCTAACTGTACTAAGGGACACAAAGGGCCATTTAGGTCTACGTGCGGGGGTCCTCTAGCTGGGCCCACCCACACTCTTATCTATCTATCCAGACAAATGTCGGTTTGGTACCAAAAGTTCCCCCGTAACCCAACATATTTCCTTCCCGATTCCCTCGCAGAAGTTAAGAAGAGCAGGCCCTCGAGGTCTGAACGTCGCCATAAGACATGAAATAAATAAATAAATTACTAGGATTCTGCTATCAACTACTTTTTTAAATTATTGTTTTCTAATGTGGTATACTGGTATATGATTCAGAAGTATCAAATTGAATGGATGATAATGTCTGAACTACCGGATCAGAAAATTTACACATGGATCGTAGTCAATTATACAAATCCTCTATGTAAAGTGACTTGATACCCCAGAAGAGTCATGTGCTGTTACAGCAACCCCGCGCTACATTAATCTTTAACTGTCTTAATTTACCCTTTGTTAAAATGAATATGGCGAATTTAATTTAGTGAAATTTGGAAAATTCTAGTCAGAGATAGAGTTTTACTAACTAGTAAATTTACTGACTAGTACATATTTTTAACTAATTCTAAAAACTGACAAAATTTACAAAGAAAACATAAACATGTAAATCTAAAATATGTATTCTACGAACGTTTTAGTGGCCAAATAACGTACATCTTGACAGGAAGTTCTCTATTCTCGCTTAAGAGTATGATAGGATTCTATTTATCATCTTTATTATTATTGTTGTTTTTATGCCATTCCTCCTCACTCAGATTTCTTAAGTATCAAGCCACAAGACGTCGTACCGCAAACACTTACTATGAAGCATATTATCCTACCTGTAAACTGCTCTCTCAGACTTTGGTTCATCTTCCTCTTAAACTTACCTAAAACAAAAAGGAAACAGAACTAAGTATAATCAGAAGCTTAATTATAAAGCCAAAGTTTTGCTTAAAAATAATATTTTTTATAAAAAGAAATATTTAGCTTTTCATAAACTATTTAAATGAAATAGAAATTAGAAAATTAATCTCTTCACGAGAAAAACATTTCAGGAGCAGAATTACATTGTATAAATATTACCATATTGGTTAGGTACTATTTTTTAAATTTGTATTCCATTTTTGGAGAAGTACAATTTACAAATTTCTTACAAATATTTTCCAATCATTTTCACCCAAAAATATTACAATTTTATAATGTGAAAATATGCGTCATTTCAATTTTCTACCATTATTACGAAGATACTTCCTTTACTTTTCATTCCTTGAGGACTCTCCTCCTCATGGATCACGAGGGAATGAAAAAGTTGGGTCATTTACCGAATAACCTACATAAGATCGTATGAAATGTTTGTCTTCATCAGCCTTCTTACAACTTTTACCCAAAGAACACGAAAATACGTTTCCCTGTGATAATTGTTTTAGCGAGATATATATGCCATACGAATAATCCTCTATCATGTATTCCCCAATATAATTACAAAAAATACAAAATACTTTCAGAGAAAAAATTCAAAGAACCACCTTTGTAAAACTGAAAAGCGAAAACATGACCTTCTAAAATTTAAAACCACAAAGATCCGGTTTAAAAAAAGTTGAAATGCAAAATATGCTGAGAATAATGAAACATAACAAAAACAAAACAACCGACGCAATAAAACTTCGCCACCCATTAACAGAGTCATAAAACGAACGCTAAAAATCGTTATTGGAGCAAGTTATGAACAAGCGATAAACGAATGAATATTGAACGAGCTAGCGGGATCCCGCCAGATTTCTCATTATCAAACTTTATCGCAGCTTTATCAAACTTTGAGGTTGTGGAGGGTTTGAATATGAATGACTCCACAGCTTAAATACGTTCAGCACAGAGATCAGAAACTTGAGCCACAGATGCTATTCTCTATGAAGATCACACTTTGCTATTTCTTAAGAACCAAAATTGGACAATAACGTAACTATGCAGAAAGTCCCAAACCTCGCGTCTTTCCTTCGGCGGATATTCTAAACATAACAGTCCTCAACCATTTTTCTCCAAAGAACCCCTAATTATCAGTTAATTAATTAGTGTTGCCAATGAGCTGCGCGCACTATTGAATACGGAGTAGTGGGAAGAGCGGAAGAGCGGCTAAGCTTCGTGACCGTACATCGATGCTGCGCGACCGCGAGCACTCTTTATTTGTGATTCATAATTTAAGGAAATAAAAATATAATTTTTATTCAAAAACTTTTAAAATAAATAAGTATATTGAATAATATTTTCACCGGAAAGATAAATGGTCAGGACTTTTATATTTTGAATATTATTTCTAACTGAGCATCAAAGGAAAGACACGAGTTTTGGGGCATTCTGTAATGTGTTTGTGTAATGTTTCGGTCGATAATACAATTAGTAAGCAGACATGAAGCAAGACTAGAAAAGTTTATTTATTTCAGAATACACATTCTCCAGTTTTCTATGGTTTATACCAGAGGTGGGGAACCTTTTTACCATTAGAGGCCACATTTAAATTAGGCAGCAATAAGAGAGGCCGCATAAGCTGATTGACCTAAGAAAGTGACTTTTGTGAAATTATTATAGTTTTTCTATAGATTTAACAATTTATTGCATTATATAGAAAAAATAAAATATAATACTACAAAATTTTAAATATAATATACATATAAAATAATATAAAAATATTATAAAAAAATACAATAAAAAATATTTTTTTATTCACTAAGTTAGTGACTTATTTGGCTTTGTTTTTTGTTTGACAGTAATTGTATATTTGGATCAAGCTTCGTAACACACAGCTTTAATTGATCCTCTAAATGTGCATCTGTAATTTGCGTTCTTAAATTTGTTTTTATTTTTGACATGAGAGAAAATGTTGTCTCGCAACAGTAGGTACTTCCGAAGCAGGAAAGTAAACGGCGAGCATGTTCTCGAAGGCATGGATATTCAACAGCATTTTTCCAGATTTCTATGGGATCCTTTTTAGCGTTAAAAAGGGATTTGATGATACTATCTTCCCCTAAATCAATTAACTCCATTTGTAGTTCTGCAGGAGCCTCGGATATATCTATTAAATGTGGTTCAAATGCCAGTTTCATAGCAGGAGTGTGCTCGTCAAAATCAGAAAATCTATTAGTATACTCTTCTATTAAACAATCCAAGACACCTACATATTCATCGAATATTTTATTTTCACAGTTCTGCTCATTTAACATTTTAGCTAGCTCCGGGAAGTGTTGTGCAGATATTTCCGATCGACAAAGCAATGTTTTGAAAAATGATAATTTTTTTCTAAACGCTTGGATCTTTTGCCACATTTCATAAATATACCTCGTTTCACCTTGCAGGCAAATATTTAAATTGTTTTGTTTTGTCATCATATCAGACAAAAATGCAAGGTTTCTGAGAAATACTTCATCTGATAGATCACATTGTTTTCCTTGTTCTTGATAAAAGTTTAAAATTTGTCGTCGTAAAGACAAAACTTTTATCAAAACCTGACCTGTTGATAGCCAGCGAACCTTGCAGTAGTATGGTAGGTCAACACTATACGTTTCCTCATCTAAAGAGAGCATCTGCCGAAATTCACGATGACGCATTGCATTTACGCGAATATAGTTGACAATGGCAATGATTCTATCCAGAGTGTCTTGCAAAATGGTAGATTTTGCGCAAAGATTTTGGTGATGCAAAATACAGTGAAATGATATCAATTTTTTCAAGTTTAAGTTTTCCTTTTTTAACAAAGCAACGAATCCTTCTTTTTTGCCTCTCATGGAAGGTGCGCCATCGGTGCAGACACTGACTAAATTACTGACATTCAATTGTAATTTATTACATACTTCTTTGAAGTTTTCGAAAATATCGGCTCCGCGAGTTCTTCCAGTTAGTGTACCCAACGCAAGTAGTTCTTCGTAACATTGAAAATCTTTAGTTATAACAAATCTTTAGTTATAACTGTGTTCATAACCGTATAACAGACCAGCATCCCACTTAGCATACTTCTCAAATGCAAAACCAAAACTAACTGAGGGGTACGAAGTATATTCTTAAAGTAGTTGACTTTCTAATAGTAGAATTAGTAATAATAGTATTAATATTAAACTGAATGAAATTAAAATTCTATACAAAAGTTTACTTTCATATGAAATTTATATGAAAAACTTAAGAGAATCGCAAATTATGTGAAATTACTTTCGACAATACACATCACTTGTAGGCAATGAGATTTGATTTCTTTATTTCACTGTATAAATATAAGAAATTATAGGAATATTTATAAGTAATTTGTGATTCGAATTATACCAATTCCATACGATATCTTGCAATTATATTCAAATTCTGTAAAAAACTAGATTTTATCACAGTATTACGCAAACGTTTTTTACAGAAACTGTAATATCTTTTACATTGCCTACGAAGACCTTGCGAGACAACGAATCTCGAGATGTCGTTTAAATATAGAGAATGGTAAAGTTTATTGAAGTAAAGAATATACAGAATATTTTTGTTATAGAAGTCAAAAATTTGTGTAATAAAAAAATACAAAATATTTCTTTAACAGCGGTGTAATGAAACATTTTATCTCGTTACGATTTACCCGCCGCACGATGTCTTCCAAATATGGGAGCCGTTTCAAATGGACCTACGATTGGCCGAACGAAACTTCCCCTGTAGAAGGGAAAGCAGGAGGAGAGAGGCGTTGCAAACTTAACAGATCCAAAACTGGTCAGAGCGTGGGACTTAGAAAAATAAATGGGCCCTTTTTTGTTATCAGTAGTATACAAGTATTGTTTATGCTATACCGAAAAAAATACCTGAGGTGGGGTAACTGATGTATTGGCTGTCTGCCGGACAGACAATACATGAATTGACACAGCTAACATCCGTCTGCTACGACGTTAATTTTTGACCTTCTGTATCACAGCGTACAGCAATAGCTCCCACAGCGTAACTAATCTAGAAGACAAGAAAAGGGAACATATAGTAGATAATGTTGCCAACTAGTAAGCATGTAATATCGATTCGACATGAGTCGATGTCGACTATCTGCATGCTTTCTTCTCGATATTTCTTCTACACTTTCTTGACGATATTCATTTTTATTACAACTCCATGGTCTCACCTTGGTTCATCACAGGCGTGCAGCAAACGTTCTCTTTTTTCGACGTCCGTCCTCAGGTAACGACCTCACCAGTATTCGATCCAGGTTCCGTTCCCTCCGAATGTGCGAACGCCACCATTGAGTTACTGCAGTATGTTGTGTTACGTTGTCTAAGAGTTGACCCCATAGTATTGGTATCATAAATAGTAAATACGTAATATAGTAATCATCTCTAAGATCATGAAAAATATATATTTTATACCAAGAAAATAGTTTTTAAGTATTTAACTCCCAACGTTTCTTTAATTTACTCTTATTATATTAATACATTTAAAAATATCATTATTTAAAATAATAATCAGGTATTCGTCAACATTAACTATCAGAAATTCAAAATATCATCAGGCTACGGTTGTTCGACGTCAAGAAAACACTGTAAATATTCATCGTCTAGACTTCAAATTTCGAGCTACGCAGTCGGGATGGCGTCCTTTAGTCGTTATAATGAAACATGTTGTTCAAGTAAACAATTATTCATAGTTGCGAAAGCCATGGTCGTTTTGATTCTGTAAAACAATTGCTGAGGCTGCGTCGCGTCAGTCATGAGCCAACGAACCAAATGCATAGAAGGTAGCGCAACCGAGTGTCATTTAGCTGCAACTACGAACGAGGTCAACGGCGAGGAACAAACAATAGTTCTTGTAGCTAAGTCAAATTTTTGAGCGGGGTTGAGCTGTTGCGCGCAAGACATATAAGCTATAGCTGTTGATGTAACTTTCTTCCTCCCAGAGAAAACAGCGTTAGAAAATTGGTCTCTTTCATATGAAAACTGTTTTACGGCAGCTACTGAATAAGCTGTGTCAGCTAATGGTACTGTCTGTCCGCTAGATAGCCAACGCGTGAGCTACCGCAGCTAACTTTAGGCAGAGCTATCTAACTTATTTTTTTCTGCGCAGCACTGAAGAACACATCAGTGCTGTGAATAGTCAAGAAACAACATTTTCAAATAAATGAGTCAAGTAGCTTTTCTGGATGTAATTTTCAAATGCTATTTTCTCGGAAAGGAAACGTCAAACAAAGGAAATCGTCAATACATCTTTAAAGCTCTAAAATTCGATTATTCATTTGGTGTGATTCACTCCATTCAGTTACGCAGAAAAGGGACGCAATTCTGGGACATGTGTGTATTAATATTTATGATGATATTCCTTTAAAATAAAGCATTGGTATTAATGTCCCAATTTATAGAGGTCGCAGTTCACTTCCACACAGTCAGTAAGAGCGTAAGTGGTGGGCAGGCGTCCTCTTGGGCGCGAAAATTCCTCCTTGGGCACTTGGCGGCCAGCCGACTCGCAGCGAGCAGAGTAACCGCCGATAAATCACTATTAGTGTCGGTCGAGGGCTAAGTATCGCTCTCGCGTCCGAACGAGCTGCGCGTCGGGTCGCGAGTTGGAGGCATAGGGGAAGGGGCGACATGATAGAAGGGATTGGTCTTATAAGGTGGGCACTCAGCGTTTCAATCACGCGCGAGGTGCGTCGCCTTGCTGACAGTTCGCTTCCGGGCAGTGTGCACCGGAATACATCAATAAATAGGGCCAAAGTAACAGGTGTTGAAGGTAGTGTTAGGTGGATGTTTGTAGGTAGATGGTAAAATTAGAAGTGCTGATAAATTCCGAACCTGGATACAATATTTTTGAGGATCAAGTGATTAAAAAATATCTACTTAAACGAATTGAAACTTGAAATCAATCTCTTGTCGATACTTTTTACAGTAAATACTCCACAAAATCACAGAATATTTTACAAATGGATTAATTACTTCAATTTTTAAACTTACTCTTTTTTCCGCATCGTATTTCATTTGATTATTTTCTCTTATCTAGAAAGTCACTTTATAGATGTGTAGTTATTTAGTGAGGGAAACAATGGTAAACTTTCGCTCTCAGTTACATGTTATCCCATGTATCTTAAGTAATGAACTCAGTAAAACTACTTTTTGTATTAACGGTTCTGAATGAAGTTTCTGGATTATTCCAGAAACAAAACCTCCTTTCCAAACTTAAAAATGTATTAAATTAATTCTTTTCGAGAAGTATTTTTCAATAATCTTGTGAAGGTTTTTATT
Organism: Laupala kohalensis; assembly: GCA_002313205.1. Taxonomy (NCBI): domain Eukaryota; kingdom Metazoa; phylum Arthropoda; class Insecta; order Orthoptera; family Trigonidiidae; genus Laupala; species Laupala kohalensis. The sequence continues at coordinate 164,845 of NNCF01126154.1, read as the reverse complement.
AATACGTTCTTTTTCCATTCGTCATATAATTTTACGCATTATGGTGATTTAGCCTTCATTATTTTCCAAATAATTTTGGACTTATTTATTTTTAAAGTCTTTTATCTGTTTGTCGCATACCGTTCTAAACTTGTATACTATTTCCAATTTCTTCCGACACTTCTTTCTTGCCTTACCTTGCTACAAATGGATTAATATTAATCCTCAATCCTCGTGTTTATATTGAACAGGATTTTGTATAATTATTTACATGATCGGCGTTCAGCAGCTCAGTAAATTTGCGAAATCACGAGCACAAAATATAAATTCCCAAACAACATTTTTTAGTTGAAAGCGGATCTGGTAGCAAAACACCAGCTTTCATCGGGTGCCTTTGAGTTTTCGCCTCGTCTTAACGAGCACTGCCTAACGAAGGGAGAAAAGACGGAAAGACCAGCAACAGAGGCGAATGCATTGAGCAACCGAATGGTCAGCGTACAAATGACCATCTGGTGTAACTAAGTCATGTTCAAGAAAGGAAATCACTTCGCTCAGAAAGTAAACCCTACCAATATATTTTTGCAACAAAAATTATGTATATCACCTGAAGGATGAGAAAGTCGGTGAAAAATTTGATTGAGTATACGCATAAAGTACGCAAATATGACTGAACATTATTTTCATTCAAAAAATTTAAATACATTCCTCAGACATTATAAAATTTATCTAATGCATATTACGAATCCTGATGTTATATGTTCATAAAACGTCTCAGCAAAAATTTTTTAAAAAATTGAAGTATTATCATTTTACAGAAAAAAATATGACAGTATGATGTGTATTATTATTATTATTATTATTTCATCAAAACAATAACTAAATATAATGTACAGGACTCATAATGAATATTATAATTCAACTCAATGAC
>NNCF01126154.1:92238-163916 GCA_002313205.1 Laupala kohalensis | reverse complement strand
TATATATATATATATATATATATATATATATATATATATATATATTGTCTACCCCAACATCTACGACAATTAATCTACGTTAGACCTCATTCCGCTATTCATCATTATCATTGTTCTCTTTCTACTACAACTCAATTTATATATTTGTCTTTCATTTAAACTATATTCGCTGTCGACGTGCTTTCTGTGACGTAGATTTCAGTACCACAAATACTAGTGGTCTACTTCACACACAGGTTACTCTTGACAATTTTTTCTGACGTTTAAACGCTCAACTCTAAGACTACATAGCATTTCAGGCAACTATTCAGTAATTTCATTCTTCCCTACACTCTTGTTACATTATGGCACTATAATAGTTACTGCGGATACATGAAGCGTTTATGTTGTTCTCGTCAAACGTATTACTGACGTGTGGGTGGGTAGGAGCTGAAAAAAACTTAAATCTGAGTGTGCCTTGGAATGACAGAATCAAATAGTTCATAATAAAATAGAGTAATATCTCATTTTTCTCCGCAAATGAACTGAATACGAAACATAAAAGTATTTAAAAAGCATATTCCAATTGAAATTAATGTATAGTTAAAGTTATAAAAGAAATTAGCCATATATAGAGGGATATTAGTTCGTCAATTCATCCTAAATTAGTAGGCATTAATTTAAGAGCTTATAAGGCATTTAAAAATTGTGTTATGAATTTTAGATTACAAATTTGGAAGTGTAAGGGAGTAATTTGAGAGTAAATTAGTTTATTATCCTACACGTGGTCGTGCGCAGTTTGTAACTGCTTTTTGACAATAAAATTTATTTATTTAGGTAAGATGACTAATTTCGAAATTATTATAGTACATGAGTGGAATACGTCTGTTTTATTAATATTTGAATCAACGTTTTGGAAAGACACGAGACCAATATGATCACAAGCTATCTTTGGCGTCGTTGAACCATTAATTTCTCTACTTCAAACCTTGCTTGTTTCCTTAGTAACTTAGTTTATTCCCCCCCCCCACGTGATCGTACGCAGTTTGCAACATTTTTTGTCAATAAAGTTTGTTTATTTATTTATATCTAGAATTTTGAGTGACAATGACAAAGCGTAAACATGTTTCTTGATCTTCCACATATTGTTTGCATTACGCTAAAATTAATTTCTTATGCAGTATCACCAAAGAACCCGTTAGAGATACTTTATATATTTTGTATATTTTGCTAAGATCTTCACAAATTATGTGAATATATACAATAAAATAGGAGAGAAATTACAGTTAAGTCTTCCACTCAATTGTCAGATAATAGCGATTTTGTGAATATCAATTTTCTTCTTGACAATTCATTTTCTCTATCCGATATTACCTAACATGACTCAATTAATAAATTCTTCATTCGTTTTTTTAATTTTCAAATTGGATTATTGTTATGGCATATTTGTGTATATAATCTGGGGTAGGTCTGCATTTCTTTTTGTAATTAATGACACAGACAAATAGGGCATAAAGAAGAGAGCGTTTAGCGTACTCTGGGTAACAACTTTTGAAGTGTATTATTGTATTTTGGTTTGTGATGTGTATTTTCGTTCGCATAAAATTGATATCAAAATGAGATGCTGATGTTGAAGGAATTTGTGGGAAATATTCCAAGTAAAAACTACAAAGTATAATAAGTTACTGAGGAATTTTTGAGAAGTTTCAATTAAGAGTCCAGATAAAAAAGATATCCTTGTCATTGATAGCAGGTTCTACTGAGAGCCGGGCCGGGGCCCGGGGCACGGCGTTTTCGTTAAATACACATATATACTAACAATAACTGGTTCAAACAAAATTAAATGTATTTGCTTACCTCCTTCTGTTTAGAAAAACGTCGAAACTTTTGGTAAATATTTACCATAGTTAATTTAAAAATTTCATTATAAAACACAACCAGGCACGACTGAATTCCGTGAAATAAATTCATATTTACGGAAAAATGGTGGAAAACATTTTAAAATGACACAACGACAGTAATTGAATAATGCTGTCGTCTCCACGGGAAATTAACTTGATTGAGAACATCATAGACAGGAAAATAATCTGCGGTCTGCATGTTTAAATTTGAAAATTGGCGTTCCCCAGTCTTTGAATGATAAGTTTCCCTAGGAATAAAGACAATTACCTACAATCTTATTTTAAAAACATCCATGTTAGTTTTAAAAACATCCAATTCCGAAAATTTTGTTTATCGTAATTTTGTATAATTAAGAATGAAAATACTACGAGTATTTTTGTGTAAATGAGGCAGAGTTTTTGTACAGTATTTGCTTGTAGTACACGAAAAAATTCGCTATAAAATACATTTGGTTTTTCTTTCAGCCACTAGGCTCCCCTGAGCCTGTGCCCCAGGGAATTTGTCCCGTCTACCCCCTCCACCACTCTCGTCAGGCCTGTTGATAGCCAACAGGTGGTTCGTAAAGGAGTTCATCATTTTCTTCCCGTTTCATTTATTTTTCTGTTTAGAAGAAATTATGAAGTGGTATGATTGTATAAGGTAGCTAATTATGTTATTTTACAATTAATATATGAATGTGCAAAGTAGCAGTTACCGATATTGTGATAATTCATATATCCAGTGGTAGATATGTTAAGGTTAATGCCCAAATACCGGTAATCCTAGGATTTACAGATGTGAACTGGCAAAAGACAGAAATCCACCTGAAATCGCTCTGATTTCGAACTTTTATCTAGTTTACTTGATAAATACTGACATTTACCGTGATCAGTAGATAGAAATGTATGTTTTGCTAGCATATTTATATTGCATCTGATTGAGGATAAATTCTAAGAAACTAAAAGGAAAAAGTTTCAAATTTGTTCGAGAAAGAATATACGTTATCACATATTTTTCATTACATTTCAAATTCTTTAATAAATTGTGAATGATCTTCTTTATATTTTCTCGAATATCTAGCCCTGCGTATGAGTCACTTATTCATTGGTGTCTCGAAACTATAAATCTTTATTTCAGGAATCTCGAGGTTCGTAGCTTTTGCAGGAAAGAATAATAAGAACTCTAACCGTATTTGAGCTTGAACATCTAACCAAAATTTTCGATTGTTTTGAGAAGTTTATTTACATACATATTTATGGTTTTATGTATGAAAAAAGCCATCTTTACAGATTTCTAGTACTAAGTCTGTAGGAATGCTATTTTAATTAAATGTATGAATGATCAATTTGTTAAATTTGAAGATCTCAACTTATCACGAGAAAGCATATAATAGTTCATTAATTAATAGTTCAAATATTAATAGAAAATGTTTCAAATATCAAAATTGAAGTTGTAAGGTATTGGGACAATAGATACGGCGTATAAATACTTGCTTCTCCAATGAAACATTCGAAAATACCACATCTACCCTAAGAATGTCGGAAGAAACAAACAAATGTTTGATACGTGAATGATAGAGTTCTACATACATTCAATGGAAGTGAAATTTTCTAGCCGGAATATTTATACAAGGAAGAAAGCAAATGAAGTACATTATTATTCTTGTAAAATGAAGAAAATGAATATGAAACACAAAAAGAAATCACTCTCAATTTGTTGGGGTACTTAACAAATAAAGATATTATTTTTAAATGAAGTAATTTTTCCAAACGAAATATTATTTCGACAAAGAAAAAAGAAAATATTGCTCGAATACAAAATGCTCTTTAAATTTTTGATGTTAAAAATATTCCATCATAAAATATTCATCATCAAATAACCACCAGATACGAAGGTGGTTAGCACCTTGGAGGGAGGAAGGGATAGCACGAAAAGTTTTGTAAATTGTAATGAAAGTAGCGTATCTTAATGAAATATTTTAATACTCCGTTTGTTAATGGATCAACACGAATGAAAATATTGAACAGATAAAATTTTTTAAGGACGATCAACAAGAAAAATAACATCAATCAATAAGTTCTTTCGACGAGATGTCAGGGTCCCCTCAAAAATAAATTTCTGGTTATGGCACTGCATAAGTAATGAATATTAAAGTATATTATCCCTGAACAATAAACAATGATACTAAACTAAACAATAACATTATTTAATTATCAAATTTAAAATATTTCACCTACATTTATTTCAAAAATTCGAAACGTAAGAATGTCTCGATGTGTAGCAATACAATTTGTATATTGTACACTTAAAAACATCCAATAATGTTGTATAATTCTTACTCATGACTTAATTTGAGCGTGAACAATTATTCACTAAGAGGGCAGTGTTAAAAGAGCGTAACCCCTATTCTCGTAACCATACATTGACTGGGAGAGTAATTTTACGCGTACGAGAAGTACATTCACCACGACCAAAATCATATAATATTATCCTCTCCACTAAAAACATTATGTTTGGCTGCCTCTCAAGTTGCTGTCGTTTTGTTTTCCACCACCTTTTCCACTCGCTCCCCTTGAACATCTTCACCTCCTAACATTAAGTACTTTATCACTCACTCCCAACACCGCGGCTGTAACCTTGTCAATAGATAACTTATAGCACATTATTAACCTAGGTCTCCATCCCATCACTGCATCGACTCGGAAACACGTCGCCGAATCTCTCCATAAACATTTTTCATAGCGTTCACTCTCCGCACATTCTTGAGGCAATCTTGAACATGGCCATTCTGATTCGTCAGACATGTTCTCTGTCACGGCCCCTCAAATCACCGTCACAACACGGTACACCGTCGCCTTGGCCGGCGCTGTCCAGTGACATTTAGCGGGCCCGCCGTGACGCCATCGTTCCGCTACGCGAAGGTGACCCACTGACGCCTTCATCGTCAGCGCTACCCTCGCCGTCGACGCCGCCGCGGGTTTTGCTCACAGTGCCCCGTCGCATCATCTCGCGATTCATTGGAGGCAGATGAGAGCAGGAAACCTTTCTCGCAGCACTTGCCCGCCTACGCGTTGGCTGCCATGCCATAATGGCATTGCCCCCGAGGCGACAGCGTTACGGTAGATCGTGCAGACGAATATGACCCCGTTATTTGACTGCACCTGCTGACTCACTGGAGACTTGTCAATGAATGATGTACTCCATAGTCTTTATATGATTTAACACTTGACAAAGAAAAATGAAACAAAAGAAATAAGACATTTCTATCTTATAGTTCTGGTAGAAGTTCATTCAGATTGCCACCAAAATAAAATGCTTTCCTCAAAGTTCACTGGCGTCTCATCACATTTTCATCATAGATTTTCAAGAGTGACTGATGAGAATTTTTGTTCTTAATATTTAATAATTTTATAGTTGAGGTTGTGGTGAATTTTTCCCCTTAAATTAATCGATTATAATATTTTACCTTCCTCAAGAACCAACTACCTTTCTGCACACATATAATGGGTTCGATGAAATAAAAAAGTGGTAAAACTTTGTTGTTTATCGCGCGTCGTCAAACATTAAATCATATTTGTGAAGTAATGATTTGAATTTGGGTGTACTTTAGGCGTTACATAAATAATTGGCTCTTTAAAGAGACATAAAAATATATTTAATAGTCATTACAATGTAAATTATTGAATATCGTTCACTACATTACACCTGACCCACTAATTACCTACAGTTTACGTTTTCTACATATATCTGTCGCCATTCTCATTATGTAATCTTGACTACTGTGTCAATATGTCAGGTTTTTCAACACCTCTTCGAGTTATTTAACGCTCTAGCTCACACTGCAGACTGCAGTCGACTAAAAACCTGAATCATATCTCAAATGCATAAGCAACCACAAAAAACTGTGCGGTAAATCAAATAAATGGAAATGTCATCCAAATGTATTCTAAAAAGAGATCATTATTTAATTTCCAGTCCGAAGACAGGTCGAAACATCAAGGCAACCCCAGATACCCTTTGAAGTGGTTACACAAGGGATCAATAGTTACAAAGGGTGATTGTCATGCTTTCGATCTAACCAGTGGTTGTCTCCCTTTGCCTTACGCGGGTACTTACTCATGATGAAAACACTCCTACCTGGATTCGAACCCTGGACGTTTTTGGCTTCAAGAGAGGTATCCGCCTCAAACCGACTGAGCAACCAGGATGGTCAAAAAGATTAGAGAATATCATTATTTCATTAAATAACATATCTATATCTCTGTTTTATTTATTTACTACGAATATTCCTATATTATTATTAGCATTCAATGTTACAACCCATTCTACTACCATCAAGATTTAGTTTATAAAATTATAAAATAAAAGTTATTCTAAAAAAGTATTTGTTAGCTTACGTGTTTTACGTTTTCTATCCTTTTTGTGGAAATCATTTTAATGCAAGTACAACGTCCCCATTACCCACACTTGGTTTGTATTGCTTATTATTTCGTTATGAACCAAAAAGATGTGAATGATGTATCCTTGTAGGAGAGATTCGGAGGGAGGGAGATAATTGGTTGGTCAAGTGATTCCTGTAAACAGAAAGACATACCAAACATAGGAAATGGAATAAATAGATGCAATACTATCCCAACAGACTCAGAAATCTCTTCAGAAGAAATCAACTAACCTCTTGCCTCCCAGCGTCACTCAACGCCTCCCAGCGTATTACTGCCCAATGTTAGCTAACAAGCAGGCTTGTGATAAAGAGTGACATTTATAACATGTTCATACATAAGAAGGGGATGGAGTATAGTGGCATTTCTGTCATTCAAAGTTAAGATTCTCAAAGTCAACTATAATTTCAAAATATCTTGGGAACTCATTGTGAGTCACTACTCACGGGTACTACTTGTCTCCTCGTTGAAGTGTTACGCCACTTAAACTAAAATGAGGTCAATTCGGGATGACGCTATTAAACAAATAATGCTTGTCCCTTTCAATTTTGTACATTTTGATACTTTGTTTTATTAGTTAATTTTCACTTTGCTAGTTCCTTCTTGTTGGCTTGTTTCGCTCTAAAGGATATTGGCCTTCCAGTGAATAATAGTTAGGAGGAAATTAAAGAATTTAAAAGGAAATATTACATTCGCTTTATTATCTATGATCTGTGCATTTTAAGGACCAAAGAGGCAATGAAATACCTAAGAAAACTTATTTCCAATAGGATATACATGTCAAAAAGTTATGACACTTCTTTGTTATTGACACCCAACAAAAAGGAATTTTATTTTTTTATATCGGTTAAGTAGAATATTTTCATGAAACATTATTTGAAATACTATTAAATATATTTTTAGTAACTTGAAGTAAAATTTTAGAGTCAGAAATATGAAGAAGAAATTCATACATTTCTGGGAATAATATTTCTACAAATTATGCCCAGCTGCTGCGAACATAATAAGAAAGAATACCAATATGTAGTATTATTGACACAATATTGGTCCAAAATGTTTTAACCTGTCGTCTAATAACATTAAATCATGCCCAAATTTAAAAATATTTGCAATGGAAATTAAAAATTGGCTCAATGATTTGAATGACAGACGTTTTTGAAAGTATTTTTAGATATGATTAAAAATAGTACCTAATTACCCAAACTGTGTTCATAACTGATAATAATGTCAGTGTTCAGTGGCAATTCTATCGTAGCAGATAAGAATGCGTTGCAGTGGCAGCTCAGTTCATCTGTATTTTTGAAAAGGAAGACTGAATGGACTGATAATTATTTTGTAAATTATTTTTTCATTATAACTTTTATACTTGATATTGGTGATTATTAATTCCTACATTTCAACCATTATAACAATTTTATTATTGTGGGAATAAACTATATTATTATTATCATTATTCACTTGGTTTCCTCTAGCTGAGACTGTAACCTCGATGTGGCATTTCGTCTTAGATTCGTAAACTCTGGCGGCAGGGTCTCCCACCGGCGACGGAGAAGGATTGATCGATAAAGGCGGGGCATGTTGGGTTTCGGCGGGACGCAAAGGGCCTAGTGTTAACTAGACTGTCGTTTCCGATTCATGTCACAAACAACTGACAAGGGAGACAAGAGACTAACGCTTTAGTCCCCGGCACAGTACACGTCACGCCGTCGATACCACTCCCTTACCACCATTCGACAACTTATCCTTGTACCAGATTATGCAACACATGTGGATCTTAAGACAATGCTAACTTGGGATAATATAATGGGATAAAGTTTTATGTTTGGATGTTCACATTGTCCGGTATTTTTTTTAATCAATGTCATTCAATTGATTATCAAACTTTGTGAATGAGTCTGCAAATGTTTAAAAGACTCTGTAAGCAATTATACATTTTTTACTCGACTCATGCAAAAGGAAATTTTAAATGTTTTTCATGAAAACCCTCTGCGGATAATACCAGTAGGCGCCATCAAGAGTGGTGGTTTGGTAATAGGACTGTTGCTGGAGAGATATTTATGAACTATCCAGGTCTGGGTTTTGTCATCCTAGTCTAGGTTATTCTCCCGTTTTTCACTGTATGTAGGTTCTCTAAGCATTGGACTAGAGGCGGCAATCTCCTTAATACTATTATTAATCGCGAATTTTGAGTGTTTTAATAGTTACGATTTATTAGCAATAACTTCCAAATAATTTAGAGAATTGATAATAGTATTATTTGTTAGATAAATTTTTCTATTATATNTATATATATATATATATATATATAAAGTAGTGATGAATTTTTATTCTTCTTGGAGGGGCGCATGCCATGTCTTCCTTGGGGCGCAGAAACGTAAAATCCATCTCTGCCGTAGAGTCCTTTATCGGTATTGATGTGGGTTGGTACCTACCTTTCTTCCGGAGTAAATTAGTTTATTGTCCTCCACGTAGTCAAACGCAGTTTGCAATTGCGTTTTTGATTATAAATGCATTATTATGAGTTACACAAAGTTGAGTGAAGCAGCTGGGAAGAGACCAATTCAAAGCCGCGGGTGACGCTTGGTGAGTTACACCAAAGTAATAAAGAAAATACCAGGATCTATGGTTTCATATCAGTTAAAAATGTAGTGAAAATGATCGTCTAATCTTTAATTATTTATTTACGCCATGAATGATGAGAAAAGTTATTCAAGTGATGACCACATTCGGTTACAATGAGCGTAAGAAAATACGGTTTGCATTCTAAAGGGTACCAAACAACAAGGTTGCATCGTATGATGGAACCCCTCTATTGGTTCACTTAGAGAGAAAGTAAACTTAAAAAATATACATAATCAAGATGAAAAATGGTCATGTTATTTTGTCGCCTGCGCGACATGCTTAGAAAGTTAACAAGGTGCTATTTCAAGATGCTGCCTCCACATCCTTAAATAAAGCCGTTTCTCTTGCACATGTATGTCTCGTGAACCCTTGGGACAATCATTAAGCAACCTGTTCTTTAACCAAATAATAGAGACATCAATCTGATTTTATGGAATGGCTGTTATGTCTAAACACATTAACTTGAAATGTGACCTTTCCACATTTCCTGCTTTCAATTTGATACTTAGAAAATTGTCATGATAAGTGAGATCGAAATAAGGAAGACTGCTTGAGAGCTTCAAATACAATACGTTGACATTTCATTTTCAAGATCGTATACTAACGACAGAATGTCAACCAGTGTACATGTTTGTTTTACTCCGTACTTCTAAAATAAGATGATTCTTGAAAATGCATTAAGGAAAACTGCTTACGTTGTCGTGTTATCGTATCTTCACTTTATATCTTATTAGTTGGTAAGGTGAATTAGTATTTATATAGCTATTATGTTGAGATGACAGACATGATTACTTAAATAGTGTTAAATATTAATGAAATCAAATATTTATTTATTCGAGTAAAAATTTTCAAAGAAATTGAAACTCGATCCTTCTTAAAGATTCACCTCGTCGACAAGCATAAGTAAAACCCTCTACTTTCGATATGGATGGCTTCAAACTTCATGCATTTTTGATTGTACAATTTTTTACAGAACTTTACTGCTTCATCACGTTCGTTGCCTTTTCATCCAGCAACAAAAATTCTGAATTCTCGAGAAAATTAAATCACACGCTTACAGATTTAATGTAATTTTAATACATGTGATACAGATAGAACGGTTTTAATAAGTCTTCAGTATTACACGAGAAATAATAATTTTTATGTCATTTTATTTTACACAAATTTAAAATAACTGGTGTCATTCTAAAAAATAATCAACAAATTTATCCTGATCCTTTCTGATGTTACTACAAATATTATATTTCTAGTGTTATATAGTCATAGTTCGTTATAAATAAATAAATAAATAAATTTATTGTCAAAAAACAGTACAGACTGCGTATGACCACGTGGAGGACAATAAACTAATTTACTCAAAGTACGTTCAAATTAAAAATCGAAAAAAAAGTCGTAGATTATAATACTTAATAGACTGTAACGTTCTAATTATATTATGTAAACACTATAACATACGCTGTCGTTAATATTTATATTAAGAAATTATAAAATCGCTTTTATTGACATTCCTCATCACATTTCAGAATCAACATGTTTCCAATGATGTCAATTCCAAAGAGACGGATAACATCGACAAAGCAATGTGTTTTCGGAGAGTATATATCTTCGTTTTCCTCGTCACATTCTGGGAATAAATCGCTATAGCGGTATCACTTTCATCTGAAAGAATCTGAGAGGCGATGTACAACTCAGAAGAACATGAATTTTACATCAGATATCTATCTTTGTTTTCTCACACCATCTTGAGACTAGCTTCTGTGATTCATCTGGTTCAGCAAGAAAGGGCGGTATTTGTTTGATAATTCTGTTTTCTGTCACCATGCGAGTCGCTCTCTTTTTCTAAGAATTCTGTTCTTCGGTTTACTTAAGTTTTCTGTTCGTTTCTTATATTAGAAAATAATTTTCCTCGCTCTCTTAGTTCGGTTTTCGTCCCATATAGTTATGTCTTTGTATATTTTAAGAACATACCAGAAATATAACATGAACTACTTTCTATCACATAATAAAATAATCACAGAATAAAATTAATTCCTATACTATACTCATCGCCAAATTTTGGCTACGACGAAGCCAAAATTGTTTTATATATTTTAAGTGTTTTTATATATTTTATGGATGTTTTTATATATTTTAAAGAAGAGAATGTGTTTTAAAGCGTATGTATGAAAATGTTTATATTATTTCTAATTCCAAAATTAAATACTACGAAAAGAGCTTAAAAAAGAATTATAATGAGAACAAAATAAAGAGAGCTGAATATTATATTCGCATTTGCATACACAGTATTTGAAGGTGTATTTATTTTTCCTCCACACATTTATTACTTTTCTTAAAATATCTTAGACATTTTTTTTATTTTCCTAAGAGTTCGTGAGAATGAAAGCCACACTTTTGGAGATGTCTATACTCTTGGACTCCAGAAATCGTATGCATGAAGGGCTATTGATATTACCCTGAGTGGCAACTTCATTCCATTGCACTTTTAAGCTATTTAAATGTGACATGTACTCGTAAAGCAAGTGCCTTTATTAAGTTATTTTCCATCGCGCTTACATATGTAGACATTCCAGACGGTATAGAATGAACAGTAAAAGAGGAAGATAGTCTGACGAAAACCCTTGAAAAGACCATGCAAAAAAGGGTTAAAACGACCATGAATTACTTATATTAATGAAATTTTATAAATAAATAATAAAAAGCTACTTAAGGGGTAGATGATCGTACATATCATTAAAAAGTTCCACTACATTTTTGATCATATTTACTAAGGAAAGCCCTTACATAAAAGCACTGTATTGAATAATTATTACTAGCATAGAAAAAGAATACAGTGAGGATACATTTATCATAAATCCCAACCTTGTCAGATATTATACAGTTGGAAGCTTATATGTCATCTCTATCTTTCTTTCGCACTGACTGCTTCCACATGTCACTGTTTTCTTCTGTATCTCATGCACGTCACACTGTCATCCACTGTCAGTTCTTTAAGGAGCATCGCACTCACATTTCTCTCGCATTCTTCTGCGAAGTGTCGGACCAGTTTCTTACGTAAACTCAAAGCTGCATCCCTGTTATTTTCTCCTCCTCCTCCTCCTCCTCCTCCGAGGAAAGAGTCCAGCGCGGATAGACGGAGAAAGCTACTTCTGCCGCCATTTAACATCCGCTCCTGGTTCTCGTTCTACGTCGACCGAGTTCCGGAGCTGGAATTTAAAGTGATTGAACCAACTGCGCTGCGCCGCGCTCAAGTTATGGCGAATCATTCGCTGCTTTCGGCTGCAGGGCGAGATGAAACTATTGTTTTAATAGACAGCGATGAAAGTGCTGATCGAATGGTGAGCCAGGGTCAAGGTATTTGAGAGGAACATATTACAATTTATGCTCTTAACGCTGATAGAGCAATAGTTGAGATCCATGAGAAAATATTATTCGAAGAGGAGCGGTAGTGAGAGATTAGAATCACTAAAGGAAGCGGTGCTTGCATCGGTCAAATGGGATTAACGCTACAGGGAGATCCTCTTAAACTCGAGCAAAATGTTGAAACTTTCATGTTACATTTCCATTTATCTCAGACATGTGTGCTACGAATCATGTACGAGCATTCATGGATTACATTAGGCAACACGTTGATGATTAAAATTTCACGCTTGAAATTAGTCCTCTGGCTTCCTCTTTTCACTCCTTTTGATTTAATGTCGAAAAGAATGTGTTTTGATGGATCTAATATATCTCTGAATAACTTTTTTGGGAAGGATTTAATTTATATTGAAGTAATATTCGTACATTTTATCTATTCATGGGTCCACAATTTTTAAATATGGCTTCTCCCTTCCCTCTGACGAAGATCCATTAACATCCGCCGTAAATTTGATAATATTTTGATAATAATTCCGCGCGTTTATTTGCGTAATGCCGTTTCGACATAATTCCTCGTGACGGAACAGCGGCGCCACCTGCGTTGGGAAGCTCTTAATCCTGCTGGGCAGCAGCGCCATTCGGCGCGCGGAGCTTACTGAGAAACCGTGGCTTCATAGGTTACCCCTATCACAGGCAGATGGCTCCAGGCGCTCGCACAGCTCACCCTCACAGCCACCTTTCCACTCCCCTCATCCACATGAATCCCACTCTGCCACCTCTTTCTACTTCATCCCTCCTCATCCCTCCTTGGTACTGAGAATTGAGCTGATACAATTATTGACGTGATTTCTCTTACCTCCATCCCTCATAATACTTCGAAATAACGTATATCTCTCTTATATCAATGCGTTGAATCGAGCTTTCTTACGTCCATTCGACGATATTTTCGATTCGTAAAGCGGCGGTATTGCCTCAGTTCTAACACGAAGTTTCTATTATGTATTTTATTAGCTCGCAGATTTTTACTTAATATTAGGACTAATGTATTATAATTTATTTAATATCTAACTTTCCAACCCCTAATCAATTTACTAGTACCTCTGCAGAACTACCACGAGATCCACCCTATTCCTCCTTGCGCCATTCCTCTCCACTAGAGCTTCACCTCCCTCCGCCACAGACGCCGGTGGTGTCCCTCAGCGCGGAAACCCCCTGCTAGCGTCAGCGGGGCGAAGCGATCCGCCCGACGCCGGGAGATAATCCGCGTGCGCGGGAGGGCTTATCGCGGCGCGAGCCACCAGGCGAGCAGACGGTAGCAGAGTCACTCGCTCACTCGACGTTGAAGCTCGTCGACTCAGCAACGACAACCCCTCGCATCGACCGCGTCTCAACACCCTTCTCCAACAATCCCCCTTTTCACCCCCGGCGCAACGTGGCGCCACCGCCAATTCCCCACCAACCTCGGCGGAGACTGGCGCCTGCGCTCGCGCAACCCGCTGTGACGCCACCTCTGCATCGCGATGAGAACGTGATGCCCTCGCTCATGAGGCGTCATACACACCGGATTAATCGAGGTGAATCGAACCGAGAGTGCTCTCACGAAACAGCGCATTTCGTCTGAATTATTTGGTTCTCTTTCTCTTTTCACAAATAAACTAGAACTCTGTCTCACTGCTCACGTGAAATGCAAACATTATTTTTATTACAAGTTTTCCTTTAACTTCACATGTTTGTTCAGAAGAAATCCTACAAGTAACTTTTAAACCAGTTTCCGTTGTCAAAATTGACTTAAGGTTGGGTACACATGTTGAACTGTTGACTACAGAATATTATGTTGCCTAACGCAAATAAAAACTTGTTTAAAATTATTTTTACATGCAATTTTATTGTACTTCAAGACAGCTCGTTTCAATAGAAAGAATTGCTATCTTGGAGGGGGGGGGGAAGTACGACATGTGGAGTTGAAAAATAAGAGGAGACGGTGGGAAGGTGAAGGGCTATCGACAGGAACGAGCTGGTTTGTTGGTCAACTTGGTTCACTGTTATAAGCAAACTGAAGGTCTTGGTTTCTTCTCGTACAAAATATTATGTATGAGTCCCAGCATATACAATACAAAAAATATTGCTCATAAATGTTCGTGAAGTTGATTCTTACGCGCGCACTCAAGTTCAGTGAAGCCCAGAAAATTATTTAACTCATTCTTTGAGAATTTCGGATACTATTTAAATAGATATTGCTTATACCCTACAAACAATCTTGCAATTATGTCTAAACTATGTTCTTTGTGTGCAAGAAGTAAAGATTTGTTGTCATTTACACCATTTTAAATCAAACTTAATTTTTAGGCGCATTACACATTTTATTATTGTCAGTGTAAATAATATTGTCTGAACAGCATGTGAAGCATAATCAACACAATTACTGATTCTCCAACAGTGCAAATAAATCAATTATTATTGTGGTTACAACAACTTTAATTATCTGTAACGTAAGTATAGAATCTTTATCTTGGTCCCAGTACTTCAAAGCTGTTTTGTTTCCCACTTTCAATGAGATGAAACTGCTACACGAGTTGCGTTAAAGGAATAATAGACTTTGAAAAAAGTTCCCTTGCCAGCAAGTGTCATTTAAAAGATTCCAATAAATGGAAATTTCCTTTTTGATAAACTGACAAAACTTATATTGCTTTTTGAAGCAAGTAAAGAATTTTTTTATTAAATGTTTTACTTTCTACTGGATAGCGATTTTCAGTATTCATCTGAAAAGGAACTTTGAATATTATAAGCCAATGAATAAATAAACCACACAAAAGGAAATTTTATTTTAAACGTCTATAGATGAATCACTTCAGAGATTTCTGTCTACACTCTTCCAGAATATTCTAAAACTATTTCAATAATTCTTGAATTTCCTTTTCAGAAATTCTTTTCTATCAATTCCTGGCAAGTTACGCAAATCCTGTTTAATAAATATACATTGCAAACAACTCAGGAAATTCCCTCATAGAAAATTAATTAGTCACGTTGATGGATAATATAATGCAACAGGAATTTTATGGAATTATTTATCAACACAATATCAACCAAGATAATTATTGGTGTAATTACCACTTCTTTGATAGTAATATTTTCTCTGCCCCAACCTCAATGAAAAAATTAAAAATATAAATACCACGTTACTTTTATAATATAAATTTAAGCCAAGTTTTATTACACCGTTTTCTATTTTCTGTCGCTACTTTTATTCTCTGCTGTGGAGACAAAATTGTTGTCATTAAAATAGTAAAATCAGCCGAATTTATATACATGCTCACGTTTCTCTTTGTTAAGATTCTTGTACCGATCCACACTTTAATTTTAACCAAATCTATATAAAATCTTAAAATATCCAAATCTTAAATTTAGTTAAGTTTAAAATGAGTTCTCCAAGTGGATAACACGAAACGATGCTAGTTATTTTTGCTTAAAACTTAAAATTTTTAATTACTTTTTGGTTGGAGGGTTTTAATTTTTTTATCATGTATATCAATAAATTAAATTTTACACTGTAGTCATCAGACTTAGTAAAAATATTGAGTGATTTAGTTGTAGAGAGATTCATTAGAAATTCGTTACCAATGGATTAGTCACAAGCTCAGCCCTTTCGCTCTCAAGTGTTCGGAAGCATTCCTAAAACCTTGTGACTGCTAAACCGGAGGCTCAGGAAACATTTAGTATGATGATTTCTTTAGAGTTTGCACAAAAAATATTTCAAATTAATCGTTAACAAAACAAATATTCCAAATAGAATGTAAATAAGACACACTTTTTTCAGTTTTGATTAAAAATAGTAAAGCTTAAAATTCAATAATCATCAACAACTTAATCAAGAATTTTTAATTTTTTGTACTCGAATTTTGAAAGAAAGTTTTTGGTGTATGCAGTTTTAAAATATTATTAAGGGAAGGAAGTTGATTTTAAACTCAATTCATGCTTCTGATGAAAACAAAAAACTTGAAAAAACATTTAATATTTCATTCATTGATCTCTCCTGAAGTTTACTTAAGAAGATATATTTGTTTGCATTCGAGTATCAAAATTAAGATATTTTTTTAATTGGAAAAAACAATTCAGAAAAACTTTCAATTGTTGTATTTCCAAACGCGATAAGACAGCCAGCACCTAATGTAAATATTACTGTTCTCGTATTTCACGCTCTGAAAGCACAACCTTGCTCGAGATGCAGTCAACATGTAACGGACGACAACGCGTACCACTGTGCACTTGTCTCTGATTGTCAATATGTTTTGATATTGGATTTCCTGTTTACAGTACCTCCTCGTTGCTATGTTAACCTGGTAGACCTGAGGCTGCGCCTACGACGATTACAGCAGTTGGCAACGCTGCTTCTCCAAGTCGACAAGAAACTCGATCTCTGTTTACCCT
The DNA here is from genome assembly GCA_002313205.1 of Laupala kohalensis. NCBI lineage: Eukaryota > Metazoa > Arthropoda > Insecta > Orthoptera > Trigonidiidae > Laupala > Laupala kohalensis. Next base: position 147,213 of record NNCF01126154.1, on the reverse strand, counting down.
AGTCTATTGATTTACAACCCCACGAGATAACTCCAGGAAACATCAAACGATGCGTGCAAAAGTCAAAAAGTAAAACAAGTTGGCGTGTAACAGAAATATGAATATATTGAATACTCAATTTATACAATGTTTAAATTAAATACAAAATATATAGTGATATATACAACACAAATGATAACCAATAAAATCCAACATCGAAAGCATAACACACATGGTTTTCTGTTCGATTCCCAAGCAAACAAAAAGTTCCTAGAAATTTCCATATCCTCTCTGTTATGCTACCAGAATGTTTCCGTGACAAGTCAAAACTGAAGTATCTCAGTGAATAACAATATCACTACATAAATTTTGAAATGATACTCTTGTTCCTGACAAAATTCGCTATTCGTTACTGACAAAAATGACGGATTAAACAAATTACTTATCTTTGATTTATTTTATCTTAATAGTTTTAATCCCATGGTATTCATAAGTGACGTTATATGTGTCATTTTATTCTTTTTTTTATTATGCGAGCGAACTCAGGGTAACTCAGCTAGAAAACCATGATTACTCAGCTAATGGAAGTACGTAAGAGATAATGATTTTTTTTTTTCAAGTTCCCCAGATTACGCTAAGTAGGTGATATCAAGACACGTTTACACATTGACATTAATTTTATAAAAACAGTTTAATGTAGTTTTTACATTGTAACATTTCTTTTCAGAGTTGTCTAGCGCTACATCCTTGCTGACTCTTTGGCGATAGCGGGGTCATTCGAGGGTTTCTTTTTCGCGCAGTGAATAATTATTTTGTTTGCAAAATATGCTACCATGGGAAAGAAATTAATTTATTTGTATTTTTTTTCATGGTAAACCACGGGGTTTTTGTTTAAATTTAAGTTTAGAAATGTATTTTCTTACATTTATCATATGTAAATTAGGGATTTTTCCGCTGCATTTCTAAAAACAAGTATTTTAAAACATAAAATTTTTGACCAAAGATCGCGTTTTCCTTAAATAGGAGTCTTTCTTGTTAAATGTTTAAATTATTTTGCATAAACTGTGAAGAGGAGACCGAGAGATGTTTTCGAAGGACCAATATCTCTTGAACTAGAAGCTAGATCATAAGCTGCAACGCAAGATTCGTCGGCCATACAATTCGTATTTTTATGGGACCTTCAATGAAGAGTAATTGTCATTTTCTGTAATTTTCTAACCCCTAAGTGTAACCTGTACGTGTGCAATATGTTAATTATAACATAACTTTTAATTTTTTTTTTCTTAACACATGATGCAAGAGATATCTTGATCATCCAGTGTTATAATAACTATTCTGAGAAAGGTTCATTTTCACTGTTTTCCTTTTGGTTAAAGTCTAAAGGTGAAATGTTTTGATGCATATATTATAATTAATTAATAAATGCCATAAATAAACGTGACTTGCTTTATCACCTGGCAATGTGGACAAACATTTGCTGCAGCCTAATATTACGAAATGCGGTATCCTTGGCGGGTTTCCGAAAGTGTTTTCCTCTAATATAAATTATTTCTCCTGATTCCCTTTTACTACGTAGTAGAAGAAGGTTCAAAGAGTAATCAAGTATGAAATATATATTAAAAAGTGTATCCGAAGAAATATAAAATAAAATAAATACTACAAAAACCTACATCCGAAACCTCTGATTTCCATTGTTTTCGTTGTTTTTTGAGAATGTAAGTGTTTTAATTGAATTACAAATAATTTTGAAAATGTAAGTGTAAATATTACATTTACATGCTTCTTTCTTATATTAGAAATTCTCATGATTGTATAATATAACTTTATTTATCTTTGATATTGAGATTTTATCACTTGAACAAAACTTGAAGAAAACTTAGCGCGCGTTCGATTTTTCCACAGACTGACCATTGACAGTCCAATTCATAAGGAAAATCCTACTCGAGAACGTAACATCGATAGAAATGAAACTGACATTCAGGGACAGCGCTTTTTGTGCATAAATGTCTTCGTATGTAGCACAAGCTACGCATTTTTCAAAACATTTTTGACCTGTAATTGTGCCATTCAATTTTCTAATGTTCCACCGTATAGTTCGATAATTCAACCTTGAATTCAGAGTATCCTACATCGTAGTTCGAGTTTAGTTTTATACCATACAAATGCATTTCATATCAAAAATATTTCCATAGCAAGAAATACTTTCAAAATAAGAAAACTATTTTCGTGGTTTAACTTTTACAACAATTAAATACAATCACCCACCCGAGACATTCCGGGACGTTTGAACACAGAATCACGTACGATTTAGCAGTCTTTAAAACATTGACGTAGCGAGACATGGGTATCTGGACATCCCTAAATAATACAAATGTTTATTTTGATTTGTAAACTTGTAAACGTAGGTTTTTAACAGATGAACATCCAAACTAAATAAATGATACATAAATGCGTAATGCGAAAGCGTGTCTGTCTGTTTGTTACTTAATCACGACTAAACCACAGAACCAATCGTGATTAAATTTAGCCAGGAGGTAGTTAAGGTGTCCAGGATGAACATAGGCTAACGTTTATTTATAAAATGTATGAAAATAAAGATAAAAAATGAAGTTGAAGATAAACGTCGATGAAATCGAGGGGAATATCAGCAACATTCACTCACGCTACCTAAACGGTTAGAGATAGATGGCAACTATGAGTGGCAATATTGTTCGCCTCGAAGATTTCTACACAAAAATCCGCGACAGCATATGTCTATCTACTAAGGATAATTTAAATTATCGAAAAAACGTTATGAAATATAGAAGTGTTGAAATACTTCAATTTAAGTGAGGAATTTAAGAAAGAGAAAACCAATCCTCATCAAATTTAATGGGCTCTTTGTATTGTGCATTTAACAAAGATAAAAAATATCTTTAAATTGTAAAGCTTGGACGAATGGTTTATAAGCGTTTTAATGAAATGGTGCAACCGCGCTGTCGCCGTTTTATCTTGCATCGGAAGCAAAAAATCGACCTGCGAGGCTTCCGGTGAGTTGGTCTAACAAGTAAAAACAATTCCGGGCAACGCCGGGTAATCAGCTAGTTGAGTTATAGTTCTTAAATGAAATTTCCTTTTGCCAAGGTAAACAATTTATTTGTTTCATAACATGCTTTCGTCGGAATGGATGTCATCATCAGTGAATCTGAATGTTGGAAATTTGTGGGAGGAATTTTATTAATGTATTTACAAATGGTAACTCCTCCATATAATAATTCTTTACCTAGCCATACTTTTCCTATGTTTCAGCCTCAAGTATTGGCGGATCAAGGGGGACTGGGTTATCAACATAACGAATAATTATAGTTTTTGCAAAAAAAAAAGTAATTTCTGTATGTCTTAGGAAGGTGTTACGTTTAAGACAAGAGTTTTCAAGCATTATATTTCAAAAACTAAAGGGATAGGATCCCCAAACAGCTGAAGTATTCCGTACCCCTCAACGAAGTTTGGACCCTCCTCGTAAATATTTCGTTGTACATAGCTTTTGTTACTATAAGTAATTATTTATGTATTTTTAAAAAAGGAAGAAAAAAATGTTTGGAAATACATACATTCAATCTCTCGAAGAACATTTTTTTTTCATTGACACTTACCTGCAACAAAAGAAAACAATAAAATTAATTATTATTAATTTTTTATTAATTTACCAAAAATAAATGCTAAGAAATAATACAAGCACATTTTTTCTGAATTAATGATTAAAATTAAAATATTAATCCAGAACTGGATTGAAAATTCATTTGAGCGTAATACAGTCAAGAAGACTATTAATTTAAAAATTTTAATACTATCGTTCATATGACTGCCTCGAGGGGGGAAGAGGTCGGGGTTGAACCCATACACAGTTCATATATTAGTCTAACGATTAAATATAGGACAAATTCTAGGTTTTACAAATTATTTTTCGTGAAGTTTGATCAACAAAAGTGTGACGTTTGAAAGAGTGTAAGATAGGGAATATTAAATTATCAATGTTGGTTTTAGGTTCTAAGATGAAAAATCTCAAATCAGGGACATAGTTGTTCGAAATATCGAAACCTGTTATTTATGTTGTTTGTATCACTTTGTCTTTAACTGGATAGCCCAGTTTCTATAATTGATATTAAAGGTATTGATAAAAACAATTTATTGTTATTTTCAGTCAAGATATTTACAAATTTTATTGATAACAACACGCGTAACATACAGGAAAGGAGCTGTTGGAGGTTTTTGAAAGTAGTTCAACAGTAGTATAGTTTGCCAGAATGTAAAGACAATTATCATTTATAGATATTGCGTTAATAAAACTTGTAACACATGTTAAACCAGAACAATGAAACTGTTATGCTGAAATTATTTAAAAAAACGAAAAAACACAAATATTGTTGTCTCGGAGAAAAATACTGATCCAATTTATACACCACATATCAAATAATAGCAGATAAAAATCTCTCAACAAATTTTACTTTAAAATAAAAAGTGTTAAAGAAGGAGATTTAAATAATCATAAATTTTCGTATACCCAGTGTAAATGAGTACTTGAAATTATCATTGTATAGTAATGTTTGTAATAAAATTAGTTCATAAAGAATTGTATCATTGAACTATTTAAATAAAATTTCGAAATAAACAGTTACAGAACAGAAATGAATGTTCAAGAGAGAACGAGAGCCCATGCATAGGATGCGCAGATTCTTCCAACGGTAAGAAAGAGACTTATATCTAGTTACAAATCTGACTAAACAATAGAAAGATAATATCACCTGGACCTAGTTCATACAGATCGAAAACAATATGAAGAGATAAAACGTAATATTTTGTAATTAAATTAGTGATTCATAATATGCGATTCCGTACACACGCTTTTGCTGATTGTGAGCCTCGTGAGGGTATTGGAAAGTGGCGGGCTCGTGGCGCGCGTTCCCCACTCGGAGCAGGTCGATACTGCGAGGTACAAGCGAGACGCCACGCGAAGCAGCGAGCGTTCGCGTAGTGCCACGTCATGCTCAGCGCAGCTGCGCCAATGCAGCTCTGCAGCGTATAGGACGTACTAGATGGAGCCCAGAGAGCGAGATCAATCTCTTCACGCGAAGCTGTGTTTGCAGGATTTTTTCAGTAAAACTTAAAGACTTACTGAAACTTAAAGTTCGTAAGTCATAACCATGGCTCGGATCGAAATGCACAAAAATATCGGAAAATATGCACTGAATAAGTTCAAAATATGCACACATTAAGTCCAAAATGTACACTAAAAATACAACTAAATGTACAAAAAATTTGCACTAAAAAAACAAGTTACATATGTATCTACTTATTACTGAAAAAATGCAAATATAAATTGGGTTAGGTGAATAACACCACTGATCTCATTCTAACAGTAGTAGCTATATTTAAATAATAAATATGTAAATTGCTTGATACAGTAACACAAACGAAAAATATAGTTGAAGAAAATCTTCAAAAATGTGTATTTAAAAGCATTATAATTCTCCCAAATTTGCATTAATATGCAATAGAAATCTTGAAAAATATACATTAAATGCACTATTAAATTCAGTACAGATGGTTCTACGAGGTTAAAAATACTAGATATAGATTTCTCAAAACCATAGAAAGTCAGGAAAAATATGCAATACTTGCAAAATCCAGCCCTATTCACATTGTTATTTTCTTACCATACAGTGACATACTAAGACGGATTTTCAGACACCGTTAAGCCGCCGCTACTTACGCCAAACACCACCATCCGTCAGCAGACCAAACTCTCCACAATAACTGAAATCATATACACTCACGCTCGCAAATCCATCCTCACCGCCTTTCAAGCCAACCCAACTCAAATCTTGTTCACACTCTACTCTACTCATCTCACACGGACTCGTCGCTCTTTCCGTCACTACCCACCTGATATCCTTAACCTACTCATATGAAACTAAAGCCTGCAGCTACAGCTGTCCAAATTACCCACCCTGACCAACCCCCATTGTCGTCTGTCGTCTCCAACAATCCCTAACGTCCCAACGCCGTTAAGTCATCGGACACCGGCGGACCTGGGACGACTGACGAAGAAAGAAGAGAAGCAGTTAACATAACTACATCTGTGTATAATAATCAGGAACAGCACAAGAGTGTAGGTCTGACATCGAGTGATAACACATCAGCGGAGTGACAGTCAGATCGAAGAGATGTTAAAAAATAGAAGTTCCATTAAAATATTCTTTCCTCTTCAAATATTGCATTACTGGTAGGTAAATCATACATTTTCTCTTTGCATTAAATTTTTTGAACAATGCTAAGGACACCCAAGGGTCCATAATTTCCATTTAATTGAAGTTTATTTTTGCGGTTTGAAGGTTTCGTTTCCCGAGATGGACACAATAAAGAACCACGAAATCTAATGAATACAATATTTTTTAAGTTATCTCAAAACCTACCTAGATCAATAACGAATCTGTTCACAATTTTCAAGTTACCCAAAACTTTCTTCACTATTTGCCCAACTTTAACCTAACTCGATTCTCAATTATGACAATTATATACAATACAATATACCAACCGTTGAAAAACTGTTAAGAAATTCTAAAATATAAGCTATTATTTACTAATATGTATTTATGTTCCAGCGTGATATGCATTAGATAGATTGAACAGGAATTATTTCTCATTAGTTGAACTTTTATAAAAACACCATTAATCTTCTGTATTTTCCCTTTTGAAACACAAGTGAATGTAACATCCTTTACAATGACCGAATATGGGAAGCTAAATTCAACATTCGTAGATACAATGACCATTGTCCGATCTTATTAGACGTACGCTTTGTAGAATTGTTTTGAAAAGGTGTGCTCAGCTTAATAGTAGTTTTTTATCAGCTGATCAGCAAACCTTACGTATCAATTATGTACGTTTCGCACAATGGTAGTCCATTGAAAGCAACAGTCAGTTAATACTGTGCTTCTTCGCTTTGAATCAGAAGCAGGCGGCACTTGCGCTCGTGTATCAATTCGTATTTCGGAATGTGATCTTCTGTTGTCCCGTCCAATATGTGGACGTGCTCTTTCCCCCTCAATAATGAGCAAATTTTTTGTAACCACGTATCAAGTTATCTCTCGAGAGCATGAAGTTCCCAGAAATACATGTCTTTGTTAACACGAAAGGTTTGTGACAATTATATACGAAATAAATTGAACAAAACCTGGTTTGTCGAGTAAGAACGATTTAATTTTTTATTAATCGATTTTTTATTTTTACTTTCTCATATACGTAGTATATAGAAAGTATTGTAATCGTGAAAAAAATCGAAAGCGAGATTTCGACGGAAATATTCGTTTTGGCGTTCCTTTATTCTGAAAAAGTGGTTTTTGGCATAACGTCCGCCCGTCTGTCCGTCTGTGCGCAGCGATTCTGAGTAAAAGGATGAATCAATTTAATTCGCATTTCGTATTTTCGGTAGAACTTGCATTTCGTATTGTCGTTGAACATGCCCTAATTTCTTTCTTACTTTAAAACAAAGGGCACTTCACATGAAAGACAAGTACTCTTTTGAATGTTTCTCAAAAAAGGCTCCAACGATTTTGTTTAAATTTCCTGTACTTAAAGTAGAATTAGCATGCATTACATCCGCATTAGCGGCATTTCGCTTGAAAGTTTCGTATAGACGCAGAAAAATAATTTCCATCTGCTACACTTACACGTTAGTTTACTGCTTCAAGAAGCTTGAATAATATTTAGCATTGTAAATGGACCAATCAGACGTAGAATACACTTTTAGTAAACTGAAATTAAAGATTTGATAATGATAAAATACATAGGAGGACAGCAAACGCACTGCTGATACGAAAATACATCAATTTCTCTCTACAACGAAATTACATTTACATGACACTTTTACGATATTTATAAGACTGATATGTCGCTATATGTTTTGAAATAATATACTGAATATTTATTTTACTTTCAAATTTCAAATAAAGGACAGTAATAAGTTCATCATAGCGACTTTGAGCACGAATAGAGCACTGGAAACCCAAAATATAGAGGACCATGAAATGACCCTTTCACCATAATTTTTTCTCACTCTATGCTGCAGACGGAGAAACGTACATGAGAAAGTATGTGCAATGGTTTTGCACCACTAGTATGTTTTAGTGTAACGTAAATAGCATTTATACATAAATTTATACATAAACGTAAGTAGCATTTATAAATAGAATTTTGATTATGAATTTTTGTTTTACACCTAACTATGAAGAAAATCTTCCTGCGGAATTTGGATAATTTAAATATATCGGCAATGGACTTTCTAATAAGATCGGTGAACATACACCTCTGGAGGGTTCACTTCACCCTCTCCAAGGCAGAAAACGCCATTGAAGATAACTTAATTTGTCAAAAACACACTGGCACAAATGAATAAACTACTTCGGTTTTGATTGCAACTTTTTATTTCAAGTTAATCAGCATTTTGAGAAAAATGCCATGCAGGTTTTTTACCTTCATTTTGCATGAGTTTCTTGATTACAGCACAATCTATCCCCTTGAACTGGTAAAGTCAGTCTGCTTTAAAATTTCTTAATTGTTCGAAAACCGTAGAGAAGGAGAACTAGAGTGAAAAAGCCAACATCTCGTGTGCGAAGTATGAGAAGCCGGCGTCTATTCAACAGGTGGTTGCATCACCAAGGCACGGAGGCCTGGAGTTCAGCGGCAGACCGCCACCTCCGCCTGACTGCCGGATACCCTCGGACTCCCAGCGTTGCGTGCTGCCGACCTCGAACTCTCGCATCGAGCAGTCCCGTCGTCCTACGAACGAATCTCCTAGCGCCGGACAAAAAAGTAACCGATCTGGCATCGTTGCCATACTCGAGACGCCATAAAAAAGTTATGACTTTAAGTCAAAACAATTTTTTTTTTTTGTTACGAATGAATCATAAATTTGTTGCTTTTAATTGATGTCACCCAAGTTACACGTATGTACAGTATTCGCAAGGTACATCGAAAGTTCTCTAAATCGACTATCTTGTATTGTGGGATCAATTCCGGAGTTTTACTGAAAATTATACTTATTCAGATCGTTATCGTAAGACCACGTTTCAGAATAACCAAATCATGAATGTACATCCTCCTTTACTGTATTAAAGAGATAGAAAGGTAATTTATGACCATGCTTCTCGATTTTTTCGTCTGATAAAGTTGGCCAAAGAGTGTTGAAAAAAGAAATACCCATAAATCTTTCAGTGAATGTAAAAAATTGAAAACATTTTTAAAAAATAATGAACGAAAATATTCTATACTCAACAATAATTATTATGCTATATGGTAACAACTCACTCAATCAGAAAATGAAAAAAATTTGTTGTGCTTTAGGACAGATCAAAAATTTCGGGAATATATAAAATTTAAAGTGCAATATAAATGTAGAAGAAAAACTCATGATTTCCCTGTACAGTTTTACAAGTATACATAAAAATGTTTATGTTGAAGTAACATAAATTTTTAATTAGTTATTTACGAGTACTAATTTAAATTATTCTTCTTTACGACCTTTTTCATATACAAGTTTTATTTACAATTTCAACGGATGTCGACACGTTGTCATAAATTGTCTGTGAAAAAGGTTGTGAAGTAAAGTATAACATAATTTTTATTATGATGTATATAATACATCCACTAATAAGGTTTATTTTACGTTATCAATTATGGAAATATACAAAACTAGATCATCCAGTCCCAAGAAAATTAAAAAGAGTTTTTCAACCAAAACAGTACTATTTCGTGTAATTGAAAGTATCTCATCGTACGTTTTACGGTATAAATAATATCACGAAAAAAAAACACTCAAATTATTAAAACAACCAAAATTTTCTCATTCTGAAAGGAAATAAATGGAAAACTAAAGAGCTTTTCAACTCATTGTCTTTAGAAATCAGAGTATTTTTATAGCAGTACAAGTAATTTTGCAATACAAATATCGTTAAGTTGATAACGTTCACCTCGACAGCAAACACATTTATCTACAAGTCGTGTTTCAAGACGGCAAATTCTTTCTGCTGCTACAATTGGTTCATTCATTCATATCAACATACAATAATTAATCGTTTGTGAAAAACATTCAGTAATAGTAATAAACTTAAATAAAGATAAATCGATGTATGAATGTTGAAATCTCTTCATCCTATTTCTACAAGTGAAAGTTTTCCAAGTTATACTGATGTAAGTAATAGTTTCTTGAAGGTTTTTTTGTATATTAGACTTTCGAAATAACAAAAAAGAATGTCAATTACTACCTCCTTGGTCGAAATGAACATGTACCTCGAAGAAACCATTACCAAATCAGATATGACCACATGGTACTTGTATAACACCACAATCAATAACTTACAATATAACTTTAGAAAATTTTAAGTTAGCTATTTTCAATCCATATATGAAACTAATAATATAAAAATGTTAATCAAGTGTCAGCATTAGGTTTATGCGATTACGGGTCATATCGATCACTGTAAAAACCACAATATAATCAATATATTTTAAGTTATAATGAATCAATATCGTGCAAGTTAAGTCTAAATAAAAATATTTAACAATTTTTTACTGTTAAATTATACAACTTGTTTATAAAATTTTATTTCGTTTATATACTTTTGAAATTTTAAAACGTTTCACTATATATTTGTGATTACTTCATTAAAAGAAATGTAGGGATAGGTTTGGTGTTGAGAGATTGTTCATCACAAACAATAAAAGAGTGACAAAATTATTTATTGTTTGTCACTAAAAGAATACATCATTTTTAATATGTTCATGTTACGTCCATATTTTTTCGATCCTCATCCACAGTAATAAAGTAAATTTTGTATTTTTCTTCGGGGGCCGCACTGTTACACCCCAACCACCCATGTAACATAATTTCTTAATTTTGGAAAGTTGATAACTATTTTAGTTTTAACGAAAAACTTGAGATATTATCCTTAGTCAATATCTAGTGGCGCAAAAATTAGAACGAAATTTAAAATACATTTTTTTCCATAGACATTTGGATTCACTTTCATCAATTCTTCTCAAAATGTTTTGTTTAACTGTCATAATAGTAATATCTCCCTCGACATCATGTTACGCTATAGCTTAATCCTCAGGTAAAAATACGAGTAGATATATTCATCGAAGTAGTGTTAATTCAACAATTCAGAAATATCCTCTTTGTCTACATTCGAATGTCAACAATAGTTACTTTCTTTCTGAGAAAAAAAAATATAAGAAGGACAAATTCTTCAAGCGTAACTGGATTTCTCCGTGATTAAGGAAGTTACAATTTCCCCCACGTCCTTCTATCTATATCACCTATCTATATTGCACACATAACTTTCTATACGTAACGGTTACGAGTAAAATTCTAACTGCATTTCCAAATGCACTCTCCAACTGTAACACGGTTTACTCCGTAAGAGTGCGAGTAAAAGTGGCAGAGGCTGCCTCATTAAAATGGGAGCGGCAGACGGTTCATGCAATCAAACATCGGAGCGAGTGCAGATGAAAAGAAATGTATGCGCAGCTAGACTTGCGAATACCAGCCGATTTAGAGGGAAAAAGAACAAAGGACGAACAAATGGAGGATTCAAATTGTGTTAATGTAATAAAATAAAATGAAGTTAACAAAATGCAGAAGATATTTAACTTAACAAAACATTAAAAGCAATTAGTTTGGATTAGAATAATGTATTAAGAAATACTTATTACTTAGTATTTCTTACGAGTTTTACGGAGGACCCGTATTACTATAATAAAATTAGTCTAAAATTGCTCTGCAGGGAAAGAGAAATTTCGTCAAATCTGGCTAAGATAGGCAATCATCAAAACAAATTGAATTCCAAAAAGCTCGTTTCGCGAAGTCTGTCACAAAACCGAGAGTAAAAATAATATAAGAAAAGAAAGTAAAAAACACAACCACTCGCATCAAAGGTGAAATAACATTCTAACAACTCATTGCGTTCACAATTGCGGTTGCACGAACAATTTAAGGTGCATTTCCACCAGAAGCTAATGATATCTAATACTATCAATATATCTAAAAGGTTTAAGTACTTCAATCTACCACTAGAGAGCTCTATTCTCACCCAAACAAATTCTCTATATTTCGTGATAATAAAATATATAATTACTTATTCATTACATGGAAAATAGCCACATAAATTCTGAATGTCAATTTTCTAATTTTAATGTAACATTGAATCAATTCTTTAATTTGCACACGAACAATTCAGTAATGTATTTGCGCGGGAGTTTTTTCCCTCGAGTTAACAGGGAAGACCCCATAGCTACTAGTTCAAGCATCACTCTTTCTCCAGACTTCGTCCAGTCAACATCGGGCCATAAATGCGTCCGTCATGAACATTTTGTGAAGAGTGTTGTGCGTGAGGTAAAACTACACATTTCCTTCAACCATAGATACGATCATCAGGAACTGTCGTTAATATGGTTTTCTTGTGATCATAGGAACAGTGTGATCATATAAACTATAAATACTATTGATGGATCCACGCAACAGCGTATTCCTGCTGCATCTTCCTACCGACTGACACGCTGTACGCCAACTGAGCATCAACAGAGCTACAAGAACGTAACTATGAGCTCACATATGCCCACTGGCCAGTGAAAATCTAACGAACAGTATGATCTTTCATGATCAATTTAACCTGCCTTCATTGACGAATTCAATAACATTTAACTGAACCTTGTGGCATATAACGATGCCTCTTTTATCTTTAAATTAATGTCATGTGTTTAGCTGTAAGTTTAAGTATTAGATATTTTACGTGTATGTCCATTGATTTCTTGTGTGTTAAGGTTAGATTTTTTGTGGGATTATTAGAGAACGTGTTTTTGTGTAATTTCGTTGTAAAACAATTAATATTTGTATGTGTATGGATTTATTGTTTGTTTTGATATAAAATCATGGTAATCCATGTGGTCCTCCAATTTAAAATCTATTAATTATTAAAATCAAGATACCTTCCACTCCCATAGCTTCCAGAGTGTTTTTGGGGTACGGTTCATGCTCCATTTACGTTCTCTGTTTCGAAGCGTTTCTCCGCGAAGCGGCATTAATAGGAGCGGGGTCACGCATTCTCGACCCACAGAAAGCAAGTGGCGGAAGCGGGGCCCAGCCTTTGCTCTACAAGGGAAAGGAACGTCGCGCCGCCGTGAGCTTACTATCGAAACTATTGAAAAGGTATCACCGGAAAAATATAACTAATTTTTCATGTTTCCGGCTCATTGGAACGATCTTGCAAGAATCAAATAAAGATGATAGCTAATTTCGATGAAAAATTATCGGAGACAATTCTAAAATTAAATTAATCGAAGAAATTTTAGATTTATTTGTGTGATCTAAAAATCTATAAATTAATTTATATTCCCTTATTTAATCGTTCATCAAGAATCTAAATGTATATATTACGAACTTCTAAGTAGGATAAATGTGTGTGTTAAAATAAGTATTGAAATATTCTCTTGAAATATTTCCTATTGTTCACTATATATACCTACTGATTTGAGGAATGGAAAGGGCCCATATTCTCCTCGCCAAGAAAGGAAAGAAACGATGCACTGCAGCACATGAAACTTTCTTGCACTTGTAACAAACGCCTCCGCTGCATCTCCGCAGCTAAGCCCGCGTTCCCGGTCACTGCACTCACGTGCAGGAGTACAAACACGACTGTTGTCAGCGTGTTGAGGTTGTCAGTTCATGCCGCGCAAGATACTCGTAAATCTAAAAACGCTGCACCTGAAAAAGTGCTCGATTCAAGCAAACTACGGCTTCTACGGTTTGAGTCAAAATTTTCGCTGCGCTGGCTAACATCTCAAAACAATGCTCATCATTTCTGCGAGTAAACCATTATATTTTGATGGGATAGCCAATACCTGCACAAGTTATATACATGGCATAAATTTCGAAAATGCTATCGTGCGATGTGGCGATTAACATTCCCTTCAACATGAGAGAATATCTACCACACCTTCTGAAACTGGTGCACATTTGGAATACATACATTGATTTGTTTGATTTATCTCCTAAAATTCGTATAAGAGCCTAGGAAGAAGATTGGAGTAGGAAATATTTCATTATGAAACAAAAAATAATATATTTTACAGAATGTCAATAATTTCATTTTCAAACAAGTACATGACACAGAGACGTTTTTTTTTAAATAAATGTGTTGATTTTATTTTATGTAGAATTTATTTTATGGAGCAAACAATTATAGAGATACATGTTTCACATTATTTTGTTACCCAGGTTTCAGCGAATTATATCCAATAAGAATATTTTAAATATTCTTATTATATAACACACCATGTCCGTAATTGCTCTCACACACTTGCGGAAATTTATCAAACAAATTAAAAACTTATCAAAATCATTAAATTCATTAATTATGCATCACCCTCACAATTAATACATTGCTTTTACGTGGCAATGTACGTGAATGCATGTGTTGTAAATTAGACATTTTAGATGTTTTCCATTACATTAGCGGAGGAGTTGTAGCATACGATCGATATCCTGTTACTTAGTCGTGAGTTGTGTCGCGGGAAACGAATAGAGGTAAGTTGTAGATAATGGTGTCGATAACATTCACCCTGTCTGCATTCCATTCTCAAGCATCTCATTTAGAGACTCTGAACACCAGCAGATGCAAGTAATTAATTCAATACATTTGCATCTACTGATGGGAATCTACATTTACGCATTAACATGAACAAAATATTTGAGTTTTAACCATTTTTTAAATAATGGTGCCTGTTCTATGAAGCATATTATGTAATATTCCATTCTATTAATATTTTCTCATTTTGAAACAATTTCAAGACAGCAAAGGACAGCAGAATCTTTTACCACCAAAAAGATAAAAATCTTAAATCCAGCCTCTATTGAATATTTTTATTCAGTTTGCATAAGGTGAATTTCTGAGTGATATTATTTATTTTCGTATATAGATTAGTAAACGAACCTACATACTCCAGACAAGTAACATAAGTGCTACTGAACAAATTTTGTAGCCACAAATTCAAGATAATAGACAAAACATAATACACCAGATGAACTTACGACAATCCTTGGAGTCAATAGCACATCCAGGATTTTATTTGGAAGGGGTGGCTAAATCTCAGAGGAGTGAGGCGGTGTGAAAAATTTGGGAAGTTTGGCGCAAAATGATTTTAAAGTAAATTTTGTTTTTGAGAGAATAAATTATATATGTACTAACCTATGCAAATGTTAGACCTGCATTCAGCACATAATTTATTTTTTTGTAATATAAGGTAAGCAGATGATTTTGTAACACTAATTCTTTTTCACTCGTATGTTATGGAGGGGGAGAATGAGCCAGGAAATCCTGCCCCTAAATCCACTGCTCGGAAAACACGAATCACCAAACGTAGACCATGCCACTATGTCAATCAAGACGGTGCTGATGAAATCACGCTCTGAGGTATGAAAAAACCGAACACAAAGCGTTGCCGTTCTTTCAGAGAAGTGTCCACCTCCGTGTCCAGTCTGCGCTCTGTGACGGTTGATTTGACGTTCACCAGCAGACTCTTGGAAGGTGACACCTGAAAGCGTCATGTAAAGACAAAAAGGGAAGAACGAGTTTTTTCGTGACTGGTACGTCTTGTATCTCACAAATGGCTGTAAACCTTATAATTGGCAGAGAGTTAAACGACAAAGGTAGTATTTGTCCCACCGACCCAGGAAACAACTTACCACACAGAATTCAGCTGATAACGAAATCTTTAACAATTGTATAACGACTATCTGATTCTCAGATAAGTTCTTTGAATCATTCATGAAAATTTTAAATAATTCACTTATGAGAAATGATATATTTTAATTTCCTTTATTCCTTCGTTTTTGTCGTGCAGAATCAACAAAATATAATTTTTCATAATTACTCATACGTTTATAAAGTTAGAACGTTTACGTTCATTTTCAAACACGAAATTTAAATAGTATTAAAAATTAAATTCTTTAAATCATATTTTAAAACAACACTTAGTCCAACATATTTATGGTTTCAGAATAAAATACTTTGCCAAGACGTCTTAAATGCATTTTATATAATTCTCTAAAATGTTTACTTCATGAAAATAAACGCTTTGAAACCTATTGTATTTCTCTATCGTTAAAATACAAGCATATCTGAAATGCTTCTCCCAAAACAGAAAATGGGTCTTAGTTATCACTTTATCACTTCTTTAAAATTACAAATCAGTGTATTATTTAAATTAAATAAATAATTAAAAACTTAAAAACAAAACAAAAGTAAAATAATTCATAAAATGTATATTATTCGTCCGGTAAAGGTCGTAAGTCTTTAATTATTTATTTGATTTGATTTTATAGTGGACGTTAATTGAAGTAGACAGTGCATTCTTCATTACCTTGTTGCTCATTGAAAATTATTTGTGGTTCATAAAGTCAAAAACTGTCGTACATAAGAGCGCCTGGGAATTTAATTACTTTGCTCTAAAAAATAGGGAACATTTAATTTACCTATTGACAATCGAAGTATTTTCGAACTATACAACTGTCCAACAAAATGCATGATATTGATAGAAACCAAAATATAAAGGATATAAGAGATTGACAAAAATAAAACAGAATCATCTTAAGGTAAGTACATACAAATACAACAATACTTCATATGTAACAGAGTTGTAGTTCAAAACTTCTCACACCGTTCGTATCTCACACCTCAACTTTTAATAGCAGTATTCTCTACTATTTCTAAACTTTCCATCCGGCATTTGTATTATATCTTTGTTTAAAAAAGTAGACTTTGTATAAAAAGCTTAACACTGCAGTGAATAACAATCGCATCCCGACAGACATCTTTCTCGAGTGATCTGGTTGCCTCTCGAGGAGATTCTGTTCAGTAATTTGCAACTGGATTCCTCGTATCAGTAAGATGACGTATCTCATTTTTAACCTGACACGCTGATTTATAGATACAATTCATTCCATCACGATTCAAAATATTTTCCCCTTCTTGCGGATGAAGGAATATGAGGAGAAAACATCGAGGAGACCTCGATCGCTTCTTCACAGGCGTGTAAGCGAGAGCGCTCTCGATGGGAGCTTAGATTCCGCCTTGGGCTGGTCTACATTCGCCGACGATGCGACGCCGGAATCCGCAACTTTCTTCGATCGATTCTCGATGCTCATCCCACCGGTTGGAAGTCGGAAGGTCTCAGTTGCCTCAATCCACACATCATGAAGGTCTTCCTCGGCTCCCAAACGCCATCAATATGAAGCTGTTCTCTAACTCGATTTAACTATTTTCTCGTCATTCTTTGACATGCATTCGATTATGAATTTATGGTATTTTATATCTTATTACCATTATGAAGAACATATCACTTATCTGGCTGGCAAGAAGAAAACTGCGTCAAACTGGTATGGCATGTTTCCCTCAAAACATTGCAATAAGGTCTCTTATCTAATTTTGTTACAATATTATTTATTATTTTATGTTAAACAACATCCATGCACTTAAAGATTTTAATACAGAAAATGAAACTAATATATACAGAAAAAATATATGTTAAATATTGAACACCGATTAAGTGAAAGAAAGAAAAAAAATTCTTTGCATTACCATATTCAACTAAATACATTCCTTCGTTACTTAATATATTAGGAAATAGTACAGATAAACAATATAGTAATCACAAGTTCCTGATCCAGAAGCAATTACTCTACGTAGGCCCTTTTGTCACTTCCACACAAAAGCAAAGGTCTAAATATAAGTTACATTTTTTTTATGTTAAGGGAAAGATTAGCGTCTCAAAATAGCAACATAGTTTACATTGCTACAGTAAAGCTGACAGACTGAGCAGATACCGCTGTGCCACCTCGTAATGAACCACCGCGCAAGAACTACTCGAACATGATCAATAATTCAATCAACTTTTGCCAGCACACTCTTGGGTGTTGTTACAAAACAGCTTGGTGCGTGGCGTAGTCTCGCGCAATTTAACAACCCGGCGTGTTAGATATGACATGTGTTAAATGTTTATTCTGCTTGTACGATGCTCCTCGCGTTTTAAGATAATTAATTACTTTCATAATTGTTGAAATCCTGAAAGATGTATGTAGGGAAAAAAAGTCATATTTCTCTCAATACTTGCTGAATGAATAAAATAGTTGTATTAGATATTTATTCCGTTCTGAAAGAACTGATTATTATCAGAATTAAGATTACATTAAGAATTATTTTAATATCAACAAAAGAACCTCCACGATCCTCCACTTAAATTTCAAATAAACACAGATTTTGTTTTTAAAGGTGTGAAGATAACAGAGAAAACTACGTGAACTACACTATTCCTATACCAGTAAATTCTGTTGGTGGTCTCGAAAATCTGTATGTGCCATCTCAGAGTAATAAATGAAGACGTATTGCATATTGAACATCACTATGGAAAATATTTAAATATCCTCTCGAAAAATTATTGCGAATCAAACACAAAATTGTTTAAAGTAATGCAGACAAATTTTACGTATAATAATGAATACTTTCAATAAAAATGAATATTATAATTTTTTACGAAAAGTAACGTATGTCGTTTGTTACATTGATTACATAAATCGTAAGTACGTGTATAATACAGTGTAAATAAATAATATATTTGTGGTAACACTCACTGACGCATATTTAAATCTCAGTGTTGCTTATTACCTACTTAATTTAAAACAGAGCTTCTCTCATAAGTTGTGAGCAATTTTACGCAGTTCGAGCATGACCAGATTGGAACGAAAACTGACGTTTTATGAGTGTTGGCTCCTCGTGTGAGCCTGTCTCGCAGATATAACACGTAAATAATTCCATTTTTTTTTATTTGCCAGATGAGTTATTTCATTTGTAAGTTGGAAGATCTGCACTTGAGTTTGTAATTTTTTTCCAATAATTTCTCTTCAATATTTTCTGATTTTAAAATGGATTTTTTGTAAGAGAATTATACGAACACAAAACATTTTTTATTCAGGTGAAAACATAAACGTACACTAACTTCGAGACTTTTTTTTGATAACTGTATTATCTGTACGAGTACAACTCGTGTTTGCAGTCACGTAAACCTTGTCAATAAGTTTGTTTTCTTTACATCGTTTAGCTTACAGAGTTTTATCGCTAACACGGTTTCAATTCGGTGGCAGAACAACTCTTACTCTGTCATTACAGTCGACCAGTCTACATTATTTTCCAGACTTATTACCGACAAAACTCCGTTCCACAAAATAACACACAAATAAACCGGCTAGATATATTAACAGAATTTTTAAAAATCCCAAAAATGAAAGGTACATCTGTAAGAATATAACAACCTTACTTGCACAGACTTTCACATTACATGGCGTAATTCTTTTACAGTGAATATATTAATATATTGTGTTTGTTAAAAAAGTTACTATAGAAAAATAAACATTTATTGTAATTACTAATGCCTTAAAATTGACATATATTACAACCAATGTACATTTGTTTTCCTGCATAAAGATAAACATGGACTTAAATCCTTGTCATACTCGTATAAGCTCCCAGTTTGTTGATAAAAAAACGTTTTTTTATATTAATAATCCTATTGTGAATGTACTTGGGAATATAGAAATTCAAACGTATCCACCTGGGATTATATCTTGCGATTTCCCAAGATGTCGCAACCTCTAAGCCATAAATCCTATTGTTAGAGAAATACAGTATTCATCTTGTGTAACATTGGGGTTATGCTTGAAATAGCGAAGCGAACAAGTCCAAAGCTTTGGCTGATCTTCGCAACCGCAATCCGATTTGCGTCACTATACAGTCTGGATATTCCATATCCTCTCGCCGAAACAGACGGATATACGATATTCTAAGATGCTTAAATAATGTTAAATAAGGAGTGACTTCAGTCTACCACGTCAGGAGCTGGAATCCCCAAGATTTAATGATACCCATATATCATTGCCTCTTTCATGAACGTTCTCTATGCTGATGAAACAGATATAATCGACAGAAATTGTTTTTTGAGTTCAATCCATCACTATGGGATGAATACTCTCTCCTATCAATGTGCTGTACGTCATGATGCTTAATTGGTATTACCCTATAAAATGAAGTTCGAAGTAAGAATCAATTACACACAACAAGAACAATTTGAAATTAAAAAAGACGTTTATTTTTTCTTGATTTAACACTTATAAAATAAAATAAACTTTTCGATAGAATCAATTAACTTTCAACGACCTTCATGTAAACCTTACGAATTTATAGGCTTTCATGGCATTTCATTAAGATACACAACTTTCATAAAATTTCATTTTTCTAGTCTCAGATTTGTGTATCTAATTCCAGAATAGAGCTCTCTAAATAAAATATATATGATAAGTTAATACAATCTACGAATTTATCACAAAATTTTCCCACATATCTTCTGGATATGGATGTAGGCGTCTAAGATTTGGTAAAACTTTTTGTGAAAGCGCTTTTTGAAAACAATTTAGCCACAAGACAATGGTAAATGTAATTGATCATTGTTAAACCCAGCATTTAATTTTATTACTACTCTTTTCATTTTAACTAAGTTTCTCAAAATAAAGTAATAATGCGTGACGAATAATACAAATAATAGCTGTTTATCGATATTCATTTTTAATTTTACAAATGGTAGACAATCATAATTTATATTAATTATATGAAAAGACAGTAAACTCCACTCCATCACTATCGCCTAATTATTTCGAGATCCCTCAGATGGCATCCAAAAGTTCCTATGGGGACGTCCGCGGAATAATAGGACGGAAGGGGAAATTTCTGGTACCGTTACACCGCGTTACGGTGGGGTAGGAGTATTTAAGCTTTAATGTAACGCTTAGATTCATAGGGTGTGATTTATAGGTCGATTTTTAACTTAAAAGTTTTTCTCTGTAATCCATATATTCAACCACTTAGTGAGAGAGAGAGAGCAATGAGAAACGAACAAATTAGAAGCGGTCGAGAATGAACGATCAAATCAGGATATCAAAATTTCTCCCCAAATTATCTGAAAGGCAAGAATGCGGATGGTGTGCTTTCTTAATGAAGACGGGGAGATAGGGCTTGCGGTACGTAATCATTGGGTTAGGGGTAATAGTTATCGCTATAGTAGAGTTATGGAGACAGGGAGGTATGTTAAATGGAAATTTTTGAGATCTGAAATTCATGCACTGTTGCTAATATCTATGTAAGATTTTGAAGTTTGCACAGCGCGTGAAGGCGAGACGAATTTAGCATTCCTGTTTCAGAATTCTTTCTTGCCCAAATTGACACGTTTGGAAGGTGGGGGATTCCTCGTGCAGATACACATTCTCCTATAAATCCCCTATAGGCATCGAGACCACCTCGACCCATGTTCCCATCTCGAGATAATTGTAGGTGGCGTGCACATGGGTATTAACGTGTGTTCGCACACGATCGAGATTTATCGTTGTTGTAGTCTCCACCTACATTCCGGTTTTCTATAGCGCATCTCGATTGAAAATGGGGGCAGTGAAAAAAAGTGAACTTTTAACCATTCACCATTTCATTTCCTGCAATTTCCCAGCAATATTTCTTATGAACTTTGTTGTTACTGTTCTCAAAAAATAATCTTTTTCTTCTTTATTTACATTGAAGATCCTAAGACCACCTGGTCTGTTACTATGTTATTACCAGGTTCTCTCGTATATTTCCTATTGTTTACTACATCGCGTCACGCAGCGAGCTCCTGTGTACACCCACAAATTTACTTTTAGAATCAACATTCCTCATCTGCCAAACAACTTTGTAACTTTTAATTTTGAAACAGTCATGATTTTCTAAAACGTGTTTTGGGGAATAAGGGGAAAATTTCAGTTCTTACACACCATCACAAAAATGACTCTTGTTGTCTCTCAAGCGGACACAACGCAATAAAAATACCAAGCTGCCTTATTTGGAGCAGAAATCCATAAACCAGTGTCCAAGGATAACAACACCTCACAGAAGAATGATCTCTCATCCAAATATGGATCAATATTAAAAGCAGATTAATGTAACACAAAGTGTCTGAAGAGCGACGGAAATTACAAGTTTCCCTCGTAAAGTTTAATACCTTCATCCAATCATTTGTAGTATGTTCAGTGTTTTCTTATCATCAAATTTACCTTCAGTCTTTGAATTAGAATAAATATGGCTAAGTAGCGGAAATACTTCAAAAAACTAAATTTCGAGTCAAACAATACACATAGCGCTCGGTAAACGGTTCATTTTTAAATATATAATTTAAGACTTACGACCTTATGATGGATGAATAATATATATCTTGTGGAATTAATATATATTTTGCATTTATTAATTTTGATTAAATTATGGACGTTAATAGTACTAGGTTCATTTCTAAATCGCTGTGCCTTATTAAACAATGACAGATTCAATAACGCTGAGCTAAATGTTTCAGTTTTGGTATGATTAATTGTATACAAATATAAAATTGAATGGTGCAGATATGAACAGAATAAGAATCACTGCCCGGCGAGTTCGTGATTTAGTCTAATGATTCCTCACGAATGTATTACGAAACTTCTGGTTATGTCTGCCGTATATCTCATAAACATAGATCTGTTGTTAACATTTCTAGCTCGTGATGGGGAGGATAGTGTGGATCGACCGGTCTAATGAAGCAACCTATCGATTCGATAATTAACATACCACACTAATAACATCCACAATGAGGAGCATTTCTTTCCCCTCCCACATGAAGCCAAAGGCCGTACTCGTCACGAACGTGTTGAAGTTATACCCGTTCTGATCTGGAGATGATGGAGTGAGCACTTACGACTCTTATTAATAACTCGTAACGATGTCCATATCTACCAACGAGAAGATACCTATTCTCAGGTGCTCTCTTTACCCTTGACATACTAAAGAATGAAAAGTTCTCGAATTATTCCTCATGAGTCACAAGATGAAATAATTGGCTTTCACAGTGAAACATTGTTCATGCATAATCATAATGAGACTCCGAACTCTAAAACAGAAAACTAATTGAAAAGAAATTTAGGATATGTGATTCAAATATAAAGGATCAGTTAAAAGCAAATAAAAAGAAAATCTATCGTTTAAGCTCTAGAATGGTATATTTGATTTTGTTTTATTTGCAAATGTGAAGTAGGATACGTATTTCATTTATTCTTATAGAAGGATCTCAAATGGAGTACCCAAATAAGGGATATTTTCACGGACCTAAAAATCGGAATCCGGACCCAAATATGGGCCCCTGAAAAGATCCATTGGGACCGGACCCAAAATCATTTGGGATACGTCTACTATTGGTTTGTTCCCTTGAAACTAATATATTACTAATTGATTTACAATATCTAGTATATAGGTCAAAATCATTATATTTCACATTTCTGTGAAAGTCCGTCAATGTAAAATCGTATGAGAGAAACAACTAACTAGACATAGTAGTTCCTTCATTGAAGTAAGCTCTGATAAAAATCGTGCTCGCCCACATGCTTTTCTTACAAAGTTCTCTAAGCTTCCTTTAATCTATTACTCCTTTGTGAGGTCGGGTCATCGTGGTACATGCCAGTGATATTCCTCGAGGAGACTAGACTCTCGTCCTGCTCTCCAGTGCGCGATCCGATCGCAGGGCACAGAAAGACGACGGCGCTAAGCTACGCGGCGGCGCCGCATGTGGCGGCGTGACGCAATACGAGGGAATGCTGTGGTTGCCGAAGGAGGCGCTGTAGCCGAAGGGGTCGAGGAGCCACCGTGTGCCCTCCCGCATCGCGGGGTCTCGGTCGTAACACGCCCGCTCTGGGGAAGCGAAGCGGCGATGGTGAAAGAGACTGTGATGGATGGTGGGGCTCAAGGACGATGAGAGGGAGATGGAAAAAATGAGGGAGAAAATATGGCTCTATCAATACAGCATATTAGCAGAGGGCCCGCGGATGAATCCGCGTGAATATGGTGATTTTGCACGGACATTATTTTTCAACTGTCATTGATATCTTAGAAAAACGTAATTAATAATGTTCGTGGTTTGCTAGTGATCGGAGGAGAGGGAGAAGTGAATGAAGTAGCTTAAGAGGTATGAAAATGAAAGGGAGAAACAATTTGAATATTTGAAAAATGCTAGAACGATACATAGAAAGAAAATATGACACTTAAAAAACCCACGAGAACAATACAAGAAAATATTAGAAACACAAATAGAGAAAAACACGACGTCATAAGAAAAGGGAAATATTTTGGAGAAGGTTTTGTAGGGTGTTTTTTTAAGCTTTCTGCAGCTATTTTTAGGCCGTTAGTAGCAAAATAATTTAGATAAAACAAATACGCTACATAAGTAAATAATACATTTCAAGAATAAAGTTTATAAATTTTATGGTTTTGAAAAACTTTCAAGTCATCAAAATTTGATGTTTGGTAATTAGAATCTAACACAAAAATGTTTCCTAAGTTATATATTATGTGCTAATGCTGTATTTGGTTCAAAATACCATACATACTGTAGTTTTATTATCTCACAAANATATATATATATATATATATATATATGTTTCTTAAAATTACTGAGATGTAGAAAACGCTTTTTACATTCTACCTCTTCAAATAAGTAATTCGTAAAAAATAATTAAAATATCAGTGTGTCTTTTATCAATACTTTATTACAACTGTTTTATTTATGTAAAATTTTCTCTGTAACCACATGTCTCCGAGTATCATGGAGAAATATTAATACAAAAAAGAAAATATGAATAAGGTCAAATATTTACATTACTAGCTAAACCCTAACGTAAACGTTTACTTTTATTCAGCAAGACTATTTTACTTACCAGGATAATACGGCAGATACTATTTTCCTCCACCTGCTAGCTGTAGGAAAGCTTCACTTTTTCATATTAAGTTTTGAACAATGTAAACAGGTAAACAATGACAGTTATGAATAACATATGATAATGCTTCACGTAACACGCGTACAATATTATCTATACCAGCATGGTCGGATGCGTCATGGGCTGTCAATTTTCAGGTCAGGAAATCTAGAAACTGTAAATAAACTTCAAATAAATGAGTCAAGTAGCTTCTTTTCTTTATGTAATTTGTAATTTGTTATCTCGCAAAGGAAAAATTAAAATATAAAATAATAGGAAATAGATGACACATCTTTTAAAGGTCTAAAGTACGGTACTTCATTTGTGTAATTTACTCCGTCCGCCTACACAAAAAAGAAACAATAATTGATCTGAGACACTTCATTCTGGAGAAGTTAATTTCAATGATAATGATTTTGACCCATACAAAGTTTGAGAAAGAATGATGCACGTAATAGGAATTGTCTATAGCAAATATATATTGTAGAGAGGTACGTTTCTGAGGGGAGAAAGGAGGATATAACGGAGTAGTAGCCAGGGCAAGGATTCAATAATTATTAGTTTTGCTGCGAGGTCTTCCAATGCCGGCAGACATCTTCGGAGCGACTCGCTTCAACGTCCACCTTTAAATCATACTCACTTTTTCCATGTTCCCTGGATTATTACTTTTTCTGAGACGAAGGGTTAAGTACTTACCAACACGCACATTCACGTGAGCTGATCTAACACAGTAAAGTGTAGTTTTCATCAAGTTTGCGTTTTGACGATTTAAGTGGTTCATCGCGCAATGTTTCGTAATTTTATGAGAAATTTGATCAAAGATCGGTATTAGAGTCAGTGATATTATATAAATAAGATATAGGTTTGAAAAAACATCGATAAAGGAATGATTATAGCTCAGATTTTCAGAAATAAATATTAAATCAAAATGGATCAGTTAACGCTTAATAGTAAAGGAATACGAAAACGCACGTTTCTAGGTACGTATATATACGTATATATTGTATTGACGATTCCACTTCTTTGTCTCTTCAAAAATAAATATATTTCAGTTAGAAGTAGGATATTTATAACACTAGTCGCATATATTACGGATAATTACATTATAATACACACAATAACAGAGAATGCCGCATCATGACTGAGCCATTCAAGAACGAACTTCCAAGCACGAATTCCATTTAAAGAGAAGGACATAATGAAAGGGAAAGGAAGTGAATGGCTAGTAATTCAATCTTTAAACGACTTGGCGAACTGAAATATGAGAACATGAACAATTGATCATAGTTTGTGAAGTTGAGAAAAGTATAGTGGCCAGTTAATAGTTTCGCGAGGACGTCGGCTTCTTTAAAACAAGTCTTAAGGACAAATATAATGTTTTTCTAGAAATGAGCCTTGACAGATAAGGAGTAGAAGAATCCGGGAAAAAAAATCTTGACTCACACCCGGTCAATAAACTAGAAACAAAATAAAACTGTGTGGTACGAAATTGACCAGTAATGCTGAAACAGCCCTGTTTATTAAATTGATGATCTATAGTGTAAAACATGTTACTTTTTTTTTTCAATTTCAGAAGATAAAAACGTTTTAATTTTACGTAGAAGGATATTTGAATTTCTTTTCAAGTGTTGAGGTAATGAAGATACAGAACACACGAAATTTTAAACCAAAACAGCGATAGCCTAAAATTATTTCTGACAAATTCAAAATGTATTAAAATGGATACAACACATGTTGCATTCTAAATCTTGAACTATTTCAGATGGAAAATATACAACTAAAACATGACAGTTGTCATAAAACCAAATCGATATTTATTGCTTCATTCGCATGAATTTTAATTTTTTTTACAAATACTCTTCTCTTAATTCACTTGACATTGTCTGAAAACGCATGTCTTTTTTACTACTTCACTAATTTTGTGATATAGCAATACCGTGCACACCATTTGTAAGTATTTATTCCGTTACAGAGCTGAAAGTTCAATTTTCTTTTTTTCTCTTCCACAACTTCCAAAAATCGTTCCCTTCGCCGAGCCAATACGGTACCTAGGAATCGTTCGCATGAAACTACAAGTGTATTCGTGGTTTTGTTTTTATCGGTTTGTTCACATGGACAATGACTCAATTCTCTATGCTTCCACGGAATTAGATTCAATAAATCTATTGGTTATCGGAACTTGTGAGTGTATTCTAGTTTCATCGTATTAAGGCATAGACAAGGGCGGTTACACGGGTAGATTACATGTGCTTGACAGTACATACAGTTGCTTGCATGTGCTTGTAATGAAATTTTAGAAATTTCTGAAAATCTACTTTAAAGTCGAACCTACCCTGAGTTGCATTCCTGCCTTGTCTTTTAAAGCCAAGAAACTCCAGGTCAAACACGTAGACAGAAAATTCATTTTTATATTCATGGGAAAGATGAATTGCTAGGGATCATTTTCTTCAGCTAGTTAATCACTTCTCTCAACAATGTCTTTTCAAGGAATAGTTTACAACGTTGTTTTCTCGCGAAATATTAAAAAATTGATACTGAACAAAAGGACTCCGGTATTGTCACCCATCCTAAGAAAGTTCTATCGTCTCATTAGTAGTGAATTATGACCTGTATAATATAACGAGATCTTACTCTCGCCCAGCCGCGCGGAAGGCCGTCTAAATTCTTATCTGAGTGATTGAGTAGTACAGAGTTGACAGTACGCTAGGTGTCCACATACCTGATGGTAGTGAAGCTTCTGAGAGACGTCTGTGACCGCAGCGCCGCCAGCAACAAGTGGGTCAACGGGAAGAGTGAAATGACTCGCGTAAGACCCTGTCGCACCGGAAAGTTGTCACGCGCTTGCGAGGCTGGCTGCTCCACGCACAGGCTTACGCGGAGGGATACGTAGACTCGGGTGACTTTCCAGTACGTGTTTGCGATTTGGCAATATTCAGTTTCACGAAGGGGCGGAACATTCGAATCACACTGTGAAATAATACAGTGTATCTTCGAGAGCATGAATCCCAAGTTGTTTTTCGAGTGGACAGAAATTTTTTAAAAAATCTTTCATATTATATGCAATTAACAAATTCATTTGAATGAGGTGTCTCCCATATATATTCATATGTATTAATCTTAAGAGTACATCTTATTACAAGTATTTTCCTATTATTATTTCAATGTATTTTTAGATACAATGTAACAATAAATCGTGAATTTAGTGTTATTTCAATTTTTAAGCACTATACTCAGAATAATCTATAGTTCGATAATAACTTACATGTAATTTTTTGCTTAAAATTACAAACATATTGACATTCTATTAGTATTATAACTCGCAGCTAACTTTTTATCTTATCTAGGAATTTTTGCTGAATTTTTTGAATCCGCCTCTGCCTTAGGGCCCTTGATCGGAATTGATGGGATGGTCCCTTGCTTGCTTCCGGAGAGTAAATTAGTTTTTTTCCCTCCACGTGGTCATACGCAGTTTGTACTGTTTTTTGACAATAAATTTATTTATTAGATATAAACTTACAGACCTTGACGACGAACCATAAAACCCCACAAAAAATATAAACTTACATACTATTAATCATATTTGAATAGAATCATCCAATTTTACCTCATAAAATATGGAAATTATTAAAGTATCGGATTAATTTTTAAAATTGCAAAACAATGCGTTTCAAGGGGTCGTGTCTAATATGGAATCAACTAGAGCATCTTCTCCAGCTCCAAGACCTTCCTTTCCTTCTTACGTCACGAAGCCAATAACAATCAGTCCGTGCTTCAGTGACTATCTTCTTAATCTTCTCTGTCACTGCGCTGGAGCACTGCCTCGATGGTTCCAGACCATCCATTGCTTCAGACTGTGTAGTCAAGTCATGGAAACAAATGAACTCGCTTTGAATGCGTCATGAGGCACAGGTATGTATAATGGACTTGGTTTCAGTTCAACTAATGAAGAAGAGGGTATAAGAAATGATGGCAATATTTTTGTTTATTAGGCTTTTAAATACACTGCCATGGACGTTTTTTAAAACAGAAGTCCAAAATGAACCAGTTTTTACAGATCATCAAAAAATCGGGTTTCTTTTTCTGCGTTTTATAGTAGCAGATAAATAGTTCTTTTCTTTTTTGCAATACCATTTCAGATATATAAAATATTTACTGTTCACGTGAATCAGTATAAATTATTTACGTTATTTTGTTTTGAACAGGGTCCAGTTTCGTCCAGGGGAAGTTCTGACGTTTTAATGAGCGATAAGTATTTAGTGATGGGTTGGGGAAGCAATGTTCCAAGTCGATTGTAGCATAAGTTTGAAATAAGAATATATTTTCTATAATTTCTACCTAGGTTGGAACTTCCAATAAATATATGACAAAAACCAAATTCAATAAAATATTCAGAGCAATTTACTAAGATAAAAAATTAATGAATTATAATCTGAAATTCTGAAAAATTAGAAGCATAATTAAAAATAAAACAGGAGAAGGGAAATAACCTTGGCCAATTACGATAGAAAACTTAGCTCATGATTTTAGCTCTCAGTAATTTTTCAAATTGAAATTTGTCTTCTACGACAATACGGGGTGTTTTCTGAAAACATCTATTATGAAGTAAATGTAAACTGCAATTAACATATTTTAATACGGCATGGAATCCTCATTATTATGTTCTCAATACAAGGCTCTTTACTCTGATATTCTCACTTTAACTTAAACATCTCATTCAGGTAACGCACGTTGTGTCACCCGTCTCTGTCCTGAGGTGACTATAGTTACGGGCGCTAATATCTCTTCGTCACAACATTTTATTAAACCATCCTCTTCCTCTTTATGATAATGATTGTAAGAGAAAATTAATCTAGTTCTAACTACAGTCAAAATAGGACAGTACTCTACAATAAATGTTTATATTAGGGGCAACTCAGAAACTCTTGTGATTAAGGGAGTCACGCGTCTGAAAAGTTTGGGAACTTAACTGCTCCATGATGTGACATACAATCAAATTTATTTCTCTAAATATATTAACTTCTGTCACCCTAGCAAGGCAGAATCCAAACCATGTCAGTCGAAGCATACATTATGAGAGCTTGTTATTCCAACCAACATCTCGAAACGGTTCGCCTTAGGCGGTTCGCAACATATATCCTTCCGTGCTTCACACGCAGCTTCAATTCTCCTACTCAACCAACACACAGCGCTGTCACCAAAGGTGAAACTTGAGTTTTTTTGCACAGGACGCAGCTTACTAATCGAGTCATGCTACCCGCTCTCTCTATCAGTGACCTGTAATTTCATACGAGAGATCACACGGTGGGAAGCACATCTAACCCACTCTTTCAACCAACCACTTTTGGAAAATGAACGTATTCGAAATAATTTTACTTTTTAAGAGACTGGTCGTACAACTTTAGGATTAGAATTATTGGTTCCAAGTCAATAATTGTATACTTCTCTTCTTGTGTAGAACTGCATTCTCAAAAGCAAGACTGTGAGGATAATATTTGTATTAGTGAATGAGTAGAAATTTCGTATCACGAGATGAACATTCATAATGTCAAAGTTTACGGTAATGAATGTAACAATATACAACCTGACTCGTGGGTTATTTTTCTCTTCATTCACTTTCTTATTCATGTTGTCCGGAGAATCGCGTCTCTGATGGGACATACAAATATAATTAACTGCACACAGGGAATATATTGATATATCAACTTACAATGTTCCAGTTACACTTTTGAAGTGGGAAAGCGATGTTCAGAATCAATGCAGAAATTCGTTAGTACTTCAGTTATTTTAGTACACCATGAATAGTCTGTAAATAAGTATTTCTCTTAATCCTCTTGACTCGTATTTCAATTCATTCCATTTATTTGTTACTCAAGTTACTAGAACACGTATTTCATTGAGTACCATAGAAATATTGAAGTTCTGACTCATTACAAGTAGGACTTACTCAACTGTGAAGACTGACCACTACACTGATAGGTATCATCTTATTTCAAATATCTAGGAGTTCACATGGTTCAATGCATAATTATAAATGAACAACATTCTTCCTTTATGACTTTTCACATTCTTTCCTTAGAGACTGTACAAATAAACATTACAAAATTGATTCGATATCATCTACTATGTGAAAGGACACAATATGAACACGCTCTAAGTGGTGAGAGAAGGCAATAAATAAATGAAAAACGAGTTACACCTGTCAATCCCTTAATCAAGCCTAGTTGTGCGGCCAGACATTTCGGAGAGATTTACAACGAAGTTGTTTAGTGGGAAAGAAAGGAGGTGGAGGTAAGCGAGGATGAAGCAGCATCAGACGTTAGCAGGTGCCACCCAGAGGGGAAATGAAGACTGGAGAGAAAGCTGACTGCAGGGAGGGCGAAGGAGCAGCGACAGCGATACGCGCCACAAACGGCGAAGATATTAGTTGAGGAGATTCCAAGAGATGGCTCACAACGTTGATTTAGAGGTTGGTCAGGATTCTGTATTAATGAAAGTGAATTATTTGGAATATCTGAAGTATAGAAATCGGGGAAAAAATAACTATTTGAAATTTATAAGGAACTTTTCTTCAGAATTATTGCAACTAAAGGGTAAAGTATAGTTAATATTGATTTATTACAAAACCACAAAAACAATTAAAATTGATTGCTAAT
Organism: Laupala kohalensis; assembly: GCA_002313205.1. Classification (NCBI taxonomy): domain Eukaryota; kingdom Metazoa; phylum Arthropoda; class Insecta; order Orthoptera; family Trigonidiidae; genus Laupala; species Laupala kohalensis. The sequence goes on along the minus strand of NNCF01126154.1, from coordinate 115,647 downwards.
CAGTACATTTAATCTTCACTCCCATGACTGTTGACTATGAAGCTTACTAATATATCCGCCTCAGTTCAATTGCATTACTTGACGTCGACAATCCTCTGGAGGTATAATCTGTGACCGAATCGTAGAAGCAAAATTTTATAAAACCTTCGAAAAACATTGCTTCCAAGTACATAACCTAAAATGGGAACCAACAAATTCAAAGGTCTTTGTTTATTAAGCTTTGTGTGTAAAGTGTATTTTCCTGCTGTTTGGATTTTAAAATAATTAGTAATTACGAACATATAAGTATAGCAATACTGAAAACTGAGTATTATTGTAGGTTTTCTTAGTGGTATTTAATTATTGAAAAACAAAAATTAAAATTTAATATCACGAAAGTAGAAAAATATGGAATATTATATAAGAACCACGGGTAACGCCAGACAAAATGATCGAAATGTCCAGACCTGTTGACAGATGTTTTAATACCAGAATGTCCAGTTATAATTGTTTTATGTTTCTCTTCAAATTCTGGGCAACGACTGGTAGATCTGCTAGTTAGATGTTATAAAGGGACGATTAGAGGGAAAAGTGAATAACGAACTAGATTCAGACTGACCATATGGGCATTTGCACCATAATTTTCGTTGAAAGGCGCAAGTTCACCGGCTATTTTTTTAGCAACTCAAAAATAGTCAAATGAAGTCAGTACGTACTGTTCTGAAACAGCGCCGAAGTAATTTAAATACACGGTTTACTTAAAAATACATTTCATAGTTGGCAGTACGGATCTGAAATCTTGCGTACAGTTTGGTAAAGCGAAAAATCGTAGACTGCAGCGGGAGGGTGGGGGATGAGGGTAGAGAATTAGAATGACGGTCCCAAAAAATCAGATGGACGAGAAGGTTATGAAATAAGAATAAAAATTACGTTAAGAATACAAATTATATGATAAGGAATTAGGATATGAAAGTTATTAAAACTTTCTGTACAGCTTAGTAAAAATAATTCACCGAGGAGAGGTTCAATAATCGAGTAGTAGGAGAAGATGCAAAAACGGATGTTATGGAATGATCGATTAGCAACTTGTTCGAATAGTTGGTTAAATAAAAACCCACGTGGAAGTTGAGAGTCTGAGAAGTGGAAAGAATGACTACAGTCGGTAATCGAAGAAAAAGAAGTTCCATCCAGTGACGCAAGAGGCGTAGCCAGACATGCTGAGTGCATGAAGCATGTAAGCAAGTGCGTTTCTCCATCCGCGACTGGCACGCGGTGAAGCTGTGAAACGGCGAATGCTGTGCGTGGGTGACTGTAAGGTAACGAGATTTCTAATTCATAGTGAGTATGTCACCATTTCTTCACTTTTGAGTTAAACAACTTTTCAAAAGAAATTTACGAAGATGAGTCCCAGAGCATATTCTCAACTGCTTGTTTTTTAAAGTACTCGTTCTGCAAGATCATTTACTCCGTACTCCCCTTACCATTTCTTTACTTGTCCACGGTCCTCATTTCAAGTTGTGTTAAGCGAAGAGGTTTCATCGTAATACACGTAATTTTAATTACAATTTCATTGTGTTCTTGTCTTGTCTGTCTTGTCTTGTCTTGTCCGCACGTACGTCTGTCGCACCCCTCACAAGGAAGATTACCTAAGTACGATGTTCTCTTGGGTTTTCTCTCTAATTGAACCGAGAAAACATTGCAAATATTCTTTTAAAGAAATTATATCAAACCCAGATCTCACCATTTCCTGTGTTGGAGATAAACAGCACACCATTAAAATCACCACTCTGTTTAAGCCCACTGTAATGATATTGATGACGTTGACCTTGTTAATTCGAAGGCCGCATACCACTAACACGATATTAGACTAAGATGAATGATGTGGGTGGTAGGTGAAAGTGAGCTCCAACGAAAGTGGATTAAAACGTTTATGTTTTATACCTAGATAAAACTAAGAACATTCAGTTCGCCATTTCTCAAATTATTAGATTAGTTAAATATATTTAGAACATGTAATCGTAAAATATTTTACATTTCACTAATCAATTATAATAAGTATCAAAAATTTTAATTCACATTGGGCCGACGCAACTCAGATGATTTTTCGAGCGCCGATTAGTGCAACGATTATCTGAGACTATCACAGCGTGCCTTCTAACGAATATTATATCTCTTAGACGACTAACAATATGTTCAAAATTGAAATTTACATCGATATTTCTAGCATTACTAAGTATCCCACATAAAGTACCACCTACTCCTAGCACTTCAATAACCAGACTAATACAGACATTATGAGACTTTCAAACATTCAATTCTGGAAAATTGTTTATCATTCCAGTTTTGAGCCATTAATTCAATATAAATATATCACTGTTATTTATTTTCCAAGTTTAAATTTTGAGATATATGACGGGCATAAAAATGTAATGATAATAATATTTTCCGCAGAAAAAATTCTAATACTTGTTTAACCTGTAATTGCTTAGTTTTCAGAGTCATGCACTTGCTCTGCATCTTCAAGCTCATTTCTGTGGTAGCATCTAAATGAGATATACATGAGACACCAGACTTACAATTCCTCGTGGCGCTCCGGCAGGAATTGCTGATGAGGTTTTCTGCATAGGATTGCATTGCACCGCTGTTCATTAATTTGCCCTTAGTATTACAGCGGCCTTCGCGTGAGTAGCGGAGAAGTAGCCGTGATAATACCTCAAGCTTCTTCGGAAGAATCTCATTATTAATGAATCACTGCTGCAGTCGAGAGGAACCCTTTTCATTGTGATTAGTGACTTCTTATAAGGTGAGGAGGATATGTGGCCTTTCTCCAAGGGTGGTGCCCTTCGGTCAAACAGACAGGAAGGTAAGTTTGTCCTCACTAGTTAATGGCGGATGATGTTGGCTATATACATACTCTAACTTTGCGAGATGCATCAATAAAATTATGAGAATAGCGTAACAATTTGATCTTTGATCAACAAGGAAAAGAACCTAGCCGAGATAGTTCCATATGATTTCAATTAATTCTGAATTAATGATATGAGGACAGATGCTTCGATCTAGACCAGGATAGGGATATAATGTCCTAGCTGTTGGTGAACCGTAAAGCCCCAATAATAATAATAATAATAATAATAATAATCTAGACCAAGAGCGTCTAGAGCAAGAGCCCAAATATTTTATTCTCTGAAAAAATAATATGTTACAAAAAAAATTTAATAATAAATTTTTCTGCTTTCCATTAATGTGAGGTTGCACTGATTAAAGGAAATCACTTGACCATGTCTTCTATTGTTAGTGGCTGTATGATACTAAGTGATTTATTACAACGAAGGAAATATAGACAATTTATTGCATCGATATTTTTGTACCATTACTACCATTATTTTTCGAAAATAATATCATTCGCAGAAAAGAAGTGAGAATTTTCTCTATTAATTTACTTAGTAATTGTAGAGCGTTAGCAACATTATCAAAGAATGATAAATTAAAAGTCGTTTTTATGTTGCTCATTGTTGACATTGTTTTTTATATTCTCCCTCAAATGACCAAGTTAATAATATAAGAAAATAAACGTATAAAAATATAAATGAAACATTCATCGCAATCTAATGTTCACAATTAAACGAGTAACTTATCGTCCCTCTCTTGAATAAGGGAAAATCAGCGAAGACAAACAAACTTCGCTGAAAAAAAATTGATAGTGAAATTCTGAATCCCAAAGAACGTCTGGAATAATTGATACGAAACGAAAATGGCATACAATTCCCATAAAAACAGACAATTTCAATTCTCCTTCTTCAAGAGCGCGAACTTTAAATTAATAAGAACCTAATACCAAGGCGTCCGGGAACCAATTACTTCGGAAGCGCCTGGTTTTCTAAACGAGCCGCACACTAAATTACCAGAAACGAGCGACTCAAGGAAGTTTCCCCGATTTCGTGGCCTGCCGCGTGATACAGGCGATGCGGGAGGCCATTCCAATGGTGAGCGTCAAGGTTGTATCGAGCAGGACAAGCACGTTGCGAACCCCCACCCAACCAACGCCACACATGTAGAGGAACAGCTGCGAGCGAAAAGCGAGCTCGTATTTTGGTTCGCGGTTTGACATTAAGGCACGCGCGCCTAGGAGAGCTCGCCGAAATAGTGCTGTTGCGTGGCTTGAAGCAGCTGAATACCTCACTATTTTGTTGCCCGGTTCGATGCAAGTTTGTGTAATTATGAGTAACGTTTTGAAGAGATAATATTAGGAATGGTAAATGATAACAAGTAAATGTTGATAAATTGTGAGCGAAACATTCATTTTTATCGGAGAATATCAAGAGAACGTGTAAAAATTAAAGAACGGTTTTTGTTAACGTTTAACAAAATGTAAAGATTATTTTTTTATTTTAATCGTTAATACATATGCTTCCGACACTTATAACAATAGAGTAGGTTCATATGTTAGTATACAAATAGATAGAATTGTCCTTATCTCTGAGGAACATATCAACGATATAAAGAAGAACATGGGACCTATTTTTACGTTCGGAACTTTTCATTTTCCAGCAGGGGATCTATTGATTGTGGCCATAACGAGTACTTTTTTTTTAACTATTGATTTTAAAAGACCATTGATTTAAAAATAAATACTTCATCTACATAACTGTATATTACGACAACGTTACCGTCCCTCAATTTTAAATACTTTTCACGGAGTTTTATTTGGTACTATGTAAACAGGAAAATTCTAGCTCAATGTAGAACTTTTGAAAGACAATCTTTGAAAATGAGAATGAGAAAATACAGTGTGTGTTAACGAGTATGGTATAATGGAAATGTCACTCTTACGAAAATTTGTCTTTAACGGATTCAATTTCAAATAATAACATAATTATATATTTTGTATTTTTAATGTAATAACATAATTAGGGAATATCTGCACACGTTCGTGAATTAAAGGTGAATGAAATATTCTCACAAAAATATTTGTGTGCAGACAACGAAGTACTAGTGTGCTACGTGTTCGAACACTAAAAGAAATGCTGTTATGATATATGTCTCTGCTCAAGATTATCGAAATATATCTTGAGCAGAAATTTAAAGTTAGCGAAGTTATCTTCCACTACTCGAAACTTCTTCTCAAAACAGAGCTCTCAGTAGCTGAATTATTTTTATTTATTTATTTATTGAAGTTTCCACTCGTTCGGCATAGTCTTTTCGAGGGTTTGAAATTGAAACTGAACTGAACTTGCTTAAATAAAAACAACTGAACTGAACACACCGTCCAGTATATTCTCTTTTATTCAAGATATTCAACTGAAGTTTTCTTCGTGTTAGTGTTTGTTCCTGCAAACTTGCAGCAATAAATAAATTTGTTAGAATAAACTTCATGTAAGCAGATCCTACTTGTAAGTGAAGTAAACTTTTTCTTTCTCGCTCTCGTACTTATATTTGAATTACTCATGTCTAATAGTGCGAAATCTCGAATAGGTGCGTTTAGTTTCTTTCACCAAGAAACTGATTTTGATCTATTGAGAACTCATTTTGACATCAGACGTCGCTCCATCTGGTAATGGCCACTTGGCTACGAGATCAAGCCAGCACGACACAATAGGCGAGCCAGGGCGATTCTCCAGAGCGCTCTGCTGCCCATGACCCACTTGACCAGGGTCAAGATCACGGGGCCCCACCCACCTCCACTGACCAGTCGGCGATTTGCTCGATCTCTATTGAGAGATAGTCCTCCCGCAATCGCTCGATTTACATTCCACGTACCCGCGTCACTCCCCACCGCCTCACTCTGTATCTGGTTATGTCAACTCCTAATCCCCGCTCCTCTCATTCCTGCAGTTTAGAAAATCCCCACAGCTTGATCCCCATTGTTGTGTCGGGAGACTTTCGATCGGGTAGCCCATTATAATGAATAATTCATGACCGTGAAGCAGAATGCAGTTTTGTTGTAAATATGAACATAATAATTCTGTCACCCATGGAATTTTGAATGCTATGGAATTCACAACCTTTGAAATTACACATTGTAAGAAAAATCAACTACAGAAGGTGGTTTCCCTGAATTCACCTTGGGAAGAGGAGATTGTACTATTTTGACTATGTTGCGGATTGGCCACTTCATCTCCAGTCATATCTACCTGACGAAGAAGACCCACTCATTTCCTCTTTGTGGAGATATATTTTCGACTCCGCACCTCATCTTGCTGTACCATGAGCTTAGAAATCAAAGACTTTCCTTAAATATCTCAAGTGATGTTTTTAATATATTCGTAACTCCCAGTGGAAGCCAGAAAGTGCTACATTTGTTGAAATCGTCACAACTTGACAAACTGATTTCAATGTTTTATTTTCAATTTAATTAGCGTATTATTAAGGTATTTTGCAATATGTATTATGTTAGTAAGTGATTTCTTTTTATTAGATGTAATAATTGAAGTAACAAGCAAAAACCCAATCACGGGCAAAAGCGTCATAGGAAGAATTTCGTTATTACACACACGTTATTATTCACACACTTAAAACAATTTCTCATCATTCGCCTCTAGTTTACCAAACAAACAAAAAATTCTTGAAGCGTGACAAAGAAAACCTGTATCATTTGTTCCATATATTAGGAAATATTTGTAACATCGACAAGTGGTAATCCGTACTTCTAATATTCTCATAATTTTAGTGAATTAAATGGGATGTTGTATAGATTTATAAAAAGATACCTTTTGGGGAAGATACCATGGATTAATTACTACGTTTCTTAATTATATCAATAAAAAACAAATGTGAATAGAATGGTTTCTCTTTTTTCCTACAGAGGGTTTTGTTTCAAGTATTTGGAATCCTAATTAAAGTCGTTCCCTTAAATACAAGTTTCCTCGTAGATTTGAACAAGATAGCTGAGAATAATACAACTCTTGAATAAGGAATTTGTAAACAGTAGAACCGTTATTAAAGATACTTCATCTCAGTTCGTTCTCCCAATTACTCGAATGTTACTGACTTGGATCCTCCAGAACCGCTTTAGGAAGATCAATATCGAAAATTCTGTCGATGTTTTTGAGTTCAATATATGCGCATACATGATGCATCTGAACCCAATGACAACGGACACAAACACACAGAGATATTCTACTGAGAAAACAGCGCATCATTGTGTTACATTAGTAATGCATTCCGTTACTGGAAGATGAGACAAAAGAAACCGAAAACTAAATTAGCATCATCAAGCAGACGACATGAGTCGGTAGAAATTAGCCAGATAACAACAAGATCGGAGTTTAGGAAAGCAGTATATACGTATTTAGTTATAGCCCTCCACCCATGTATTAAGGAGACATCGAATTTCCCAAACACTTTCTCTGGCTTCGATCGTCTCGCGAAGTAAGGAGTTCTAAAGAGCTTTCCATGACAACCATCGATTTGTAACTGTATTCCCACCTGTCCGTAACGATGCAGTGAACTGTATCTCATTTTTCATAACATTGTGAATCGATACGATGGCATTTACTCGGCGAGAGGTCCTTATGATGAAGCGTGTTCAAAGACAAACTACCCATTTTATTAAATAGCGCTAGAAATTGTATTTATTACTTATTAAATTATCTCTGTTGTACAAACAGAATAGATAAAGACAGTTGTATTGTAATTTTAGACTCATCTATATTAATATAGGAAAGAGAAGTTTGAAATTGTGTATAAAATAAACAAAAAACCCTTCCCAAGGTTTCAAACGTTTAATGTATGTTATATGATGTATACTTATATGATGTATACTTATATGATGTGACATTATTAGAAATCCATTGCCTATTTACACTAATGGGTAAGAAAATTTATTTATTTTACATTAAGTGAAGAGAAAATCGAACCAAATCACAAGTTCGAACAATAGTGTGAAAATAGAGAATTGTTTATTCCCGATGTATTCGTCATTGGAAAAAGAACATGTCGACTTTTATGCTACCAACTTGGGATTATTTTAAATTTTTATGATCTATGCACCAAAATGAGAAATGTTTTCAATGTACATCAAATGTTTTCAAGGATTATTTGCACATAAATTCAAAGCATGGTGCAAGTGAAACCGCTCGAACTGAGAAGCGAGTGTAATGAAACAACCCCATAATATTTTGCTTACGCTGATGATTATCATGATGTATTCTTGTTATATCCCGTATTGAATACCTTTGTTCCGAGAAAAACAAAGTAAAATCTTAGTCGGTATACTTTGTATGAAATCCTGTGCTATAAAATGTACATTTGTAATGCAATTATGACTGTCAATGCAATTATGATAAGGAAGATGTGACTGGCCAGGTACGTTAGAGTTGTAACCATTGATGGAAATGGGAAACGCATTAATGTCTAATATTTAGGCTATGTTAGACATAAAAAATAGTACTTTCTTTCATCTTGTACAGTACTAATGAAAACTTCTTTAGTTTCCTTTTTCTATTTTAAAATAACAAAATTAATTATTTAGTGTTCAAAACAGAACTTCAACAGAAAATGATGTTAAAGTATCTCTTCTCAACTTATTTGACATTAACTTATACCTCATTTATTTCATTTGATTACTGCTTTTCAGAGTATCCTCTAAAATGATATGAATGATTGGAATTTTAGATGAAATTACAGTTTTTATGTCTCTTCTATAAGTTGCTTTCACATAACATGATCCATGGATTATACTGCTTCCAATTTGTACATCCTTCATTCACATTATTCTAGTCTAGAACTTTTGTCAAACTAACATGTATAATGATTCTTTTTGTAGTGAAGTATTCTACAAAAGGAATAAATTATTTTGAAATCAATAACTCTTTCCATTTTCGAATCATTAAATCATTTTTTATGTATTTATTTGTAGCATTTAAAACTGCATTCCCTATGTTAAAAGAAGATGGGTGAGGTCGACGTCTAATTAAAAGATGGAGACACCTACTGAGCCACACCCGTGTGGCAAACTTCCAAATTTACAGTGTTTTTGCCCTCAGAAGACTTCATGGAGTGGGGTTAGGTCGACAACCGGACGTTGGTCTCTTAGAAAAATGTTGTGCCTCTCCGGATGGTTCTGGGATGGAGGGTGAACACCCGAGAAGTGACCTTGAACCACGCCTAGGTCAGTTGAGTGGAGTTCCACCGGTTGGACGCTCCTTGTTTGCACAGTCAAGAGAAGGGCGAACATGACCGCAGGGGCAATCATGGCGGCGGATGCGGGTTGGAATGACTTTAGGGAGTTGGCGTGGTGATGGAGGTTGGAGCATGGGTAATACAAATGTTGATGGGGACGGGCTTTACATTGGTGCAATGCTGGAAGCAGTGGCTCAAGCGGGATCCGAATATCGGCATTGGGTGAGAGGAGTAGACTAGAGGAGGCGGAGAAGAACGACAAGCGAGCGTTGTCCGACGAGACGGGTTCTACGAGTTTAGCGATTTTATTGTGCAGACGCGATCGCTTGGTGGGGCATTGGCCGGAGGCTGGATCGAAAACACGTCGTGAGGTAAGTTTTCCTGCGGGAAAGGGAGAGCTTTCAGGAAGGTCGTGGGCGCTAATGGTACGGTAATGGCATGTCCAGAAATAAAATCTTTTCTCGGAATTATTTTCAAAGTTAGATGGAATGGTATCACTCTGAAAGGAATAAAACAATGTTTCTTAAAATGAATGCATTAGTTGAAATATAAGAAACGAATTTACTGATTTTCTTTACTTCATGGCTCACGGCTCATTTTACAACGTCCTGAGAAACATTAATACAAAGTAATTGTGTTCGAGAAAGTGGTTTATACGCGAATTCAGAACAAAAATATTTCACAAATTAAAAGATGTATTTTCCTTACTACAAACTTTCACATTATACGTAGTTCAAAGGTTACGTCATGCATTCCTTCAGTCTTCACTTGTGTACGTCTAAAGAAACTTAATTTACTCCTGACGTTAAGAAGCAGCACACGAACAATGACATGTATGAACTTTCAAACGCATAAAAAAGCAGTACATCCAGAACGAAAATGTGGGACTCCATGCCAAACAAAATGTAAAGTACTTNTTTTTTTTTTTTTTTTTTTGAGGGGGTTGCGGTTTTAAGAAATATAATTTCAGATAATGCTCAAATATACTCTATTTGCTGAAAGACAATCTTTTTTTAGATTTATATGTAGAACACACCTTACGGCGTAGACATTACCTCTCTTAGCTGTATGTGGAACCACCAATAAAGAGCAAGGACACTCGCTAGATCTATTTGCTTATACGTAATAACAGGTCACAGTTCAAGCAGCGTAGTATATTGAGATATTGTTATAATTAGCTTTGCCCAGTCAACTGCTTTATAACTTCGTCACGGCTTCCAGAGGAACTGATGCTTAGTGATTTAGCGTTTAACCACAGACGTTGCTTAAGTTTACCGATCAATAATATTCCAGTAAAAATATTACATTCGTTGAATGTTTCAGCTTAACTTTTCCTTTAATACTTTATTGTTTTCTACAGAAACAATATTGTCATTCAGAACGAGATATTTCTATGAACATTAGTTGAAATGGAATGCATTACGTAGGCAAAAGCATTCGCTTGTTTTCAGAAATTTACAAAAGAGTGGTGTAGTTGTGACCATTGAATTTCAAACATAAATCAATACAATTCTCTGTAACACAAATCTTCAGTACTAGAAATGATGAAATATTTCGTTTCCACTTTATCAAAAATTATTTTCTGGAACAAAGCAGTCAATGGCAAAAATCAGTAGCTCTACTTTAGACAGTCATCCACTGTCAGTATCTTTCGTGTGTGTGAGTGTGACAGAAAAGAACAAACTCGAAAAAAGGAACGTCGGATTGTGTAGGTCCCAAAACTGTCTCGTAAGTATGTATTTACTACTTTATTCATTTCTAAAATAATACACCTTCAAAAACGGTGGTTTATACTGCGGTTAATCCAAAATCTCGTGATGGACAAACATGACCGACAGGTTTTTCTCTAGTATTCGCGTCTTCTGCAGCTAATAATATCTCTTCACTCATTCCTCCGAACGAACTGTCTGTGAACGAACTTTCTGGATACCCCCACAAGAAAGCACACGATAGTGAAAATCGTCCGAGCAACACTGTGTAGAAAACCATCAACTCATGAGGTAGCGAAACATAAATAAATTAGTATTACTCAAGACCATTCTTACTTTGTTTGCGGAACACCGAGAAAACGGCTGTGATACACATCAATAATGGTTACTAGTTTAATCACAAACTTACTTTTATTTAGCAAGACTATATTATTAATCCGGATAATATAACAGATACTACTTTGCCCGTTCTGCTAGTTGTTGGCAAGTTTCACTGTTTCATATTTAACATCAAGCAACAACAACAAAAACAGGACATCAGAACAGTTATGAACAATGAAGTATCACGTAATTCACGTACGAATTTTGTATACACCATGATGATCAGACAAGTCAGAGCTGTCAATTGTCAAGACTTAAGTAGTCAAGTAACATCCTTTTCAAATGCGTCAAGTAACTTCCTTTCTTGTTGTAATTTTTAAATTCCGTCATCTTGGAAAGAAAACGGCGAAAGTTGAAATAATACGAAGTCGCCGACATATCTTTTAATGATCTAAAGAACGATACCTCATTTGAGTGATTAATTCCGTTCGGTGGGACATTTGCATATGAATGTGTGTGATTCTATTCAAAACAATGTTATTTAGCGTGCCGAAATAGTATCTTTGACTAGAAATGTATATCGATATCAACTCGTGTTTTTATATTTCTCAGGTCACACCCCATGCGAGCAGAACGTCCTCTTGGTTCCGCCCACTTGCGACACGGGACAGCGATATCCTTGAAGCACGTGGCGCCGTCCTTTCCACCCACGTCAGATAACGGTGTCGGTCGTGTCACTGAGAAGGCGCTGACAATAGCAAGGGTCGCGCCCGGACTTCGAACCCCACCCATGTGCGAGACACTTCGAATTTTCTAGTATGGTTTGGTATCACCAACCGCGCCCTTACATCTCACAAACGTTTCATTGTCGTTCCGGTTCTGAGATTTTTTTCTGCCTCTCTATCAACTAGAATGATCACAAACGTTAAACGTGTTTCACGCACACTACTCGCAGTACGAATTATTCGTTGTAGAATATCCACGATTTCTCGATTATCTGTCCAATTTTAAATTAGCACGCGTTTATCGTGGATAGATGAACTATCCGCCGTGAAGGAGCTCATTTATTGTCCCTGATACAGAAGCGTCGATTGGGAATCAAAAAGGAGATTGACAATTTTCATGAACATGACATTCTCTGCATATTTCCACTAAGTATGATTTAAAGAATGAAATAAATAAAAGGAAAGACAATTGGTGATTACCACATCAAGGATGATGTAATTTTTTTATGATTCCCATTTTTAGACGGTTAAATTGAAATTTTTATCTTTCCTTAAAAAAGTGGGTGGGGGCTGCGCCCAACGCCCCCCTAATCGGAGCCACTGCCTACTATAAAAGATAGCCTTTTATTCATTTCTATACTTACCTCTGATATGAAATTCTTTTGCATATAAGTTAGATAATACGTGTTTTAACAATCCTTCTCTTATGAATATTCGGTTATACATGGTCATTTTTTGACTTCAAGAATGAGGGAATTTTCGAATGAAAGAGAGGACTTCTCACAAAAGAATCGAATTAGGTACCGTCCCAGTACTCCTTGAAGTATCCATAAAATTCTATTGAAAATATTTAAAGTAAGAATTATTCAATCAAAAATATTAAAGAGACAACATACGTCTCTACCTCCGGCATGCATTTCCAAAACAATCTCAAACAAATAATCGGTATACTTCTAAATATATTCAACATAACTTGCACCAATATGAATTCTAGGAATGTAGAAAGACATACCAGTAAGTGGTATAAATGCAATTCTTGAGTATTAAACATAACGGATGAAGGATTGGCAAAAATGATATGAGAGTATTTTTCATGTCTTTAGACAAAATGCATTTGTTCGTTTCCAATAGTTTCGTCGTATTAACCATTTTCGTACAAGATCCTTCCTGCCACACAAGACCATTGCTATACTGGTACTGATAGTTGCCAGATTCTGATACGTTACCACATTCGAGGATATATTTATGTTTTCTACTGCATGAATTAGTAACAAAGATTAAAGTTATACTGCATGAATTAGTAATACAAAGAATGTCAAACTTCAACAGGAACATTCTTCAGGACCAAAAGAAAGAAAGGGCGCAAAGTAAAAATTTTTTTTGGAAATATTATTTTATGTTCGTTAATATTTCATGCAAAATAAAAGTGTTATATATTTCACCGGTAGAAATGAAGTCATATACATTTCGTTCATTCCCTCTGGTTCTTTGAGATGAAATAAGTATTTTTCCTCTATACGGAGATATTTAAGCAAATGTGGTATAACCCTTCATTTCTCGTCAATCCCTTGTTAGGTCATTACTGTAGAGAGAAATTTCAATAAAGGAAAGTTTACAATTCTTGTCTAATTCCGTAATTAACGTGAATTCAAACATGTTTTTACGATGGATCCTTCGGTGAAACCCTCCATTGTCTGAAACTCGTTTCACTACTTTTTCGCATCTTTTGAATTAATCTTCCTTTTTATGGTCTAAACTATTCGCTGCAAGATCAAAATGAAAATAATCAGGACGACTTCATCACTTACAAACCAGTTTTTTATTTTTTATTTCTTTAACTCAAGTATTCTCTCTACTTCCTTTCCATTGTTTCTCTTCGTCTCGAATTCAGGGTTTCACTCTTTTGTCTTGCGACGTTAAAGGTTTGAGCAGCATCAGTTGCAATACATGAGAGAACAAAACTGTTAACATTTTCTCTATCGTGAAGAGACTGTTTCCTGATTATTTCGTTTCTATATTTCGTGACAAATACCTATTACGTTTGCATAGTACGTCTGTTGTCCATTAACACAATAACTTCACGATAATATGACAACGATCCAATTTTCATTGTCACGCCTTCTCCTTGTTGTCCACTACTTTGCTGACGTATCACCGTACCTCATTACCCTTCCCCACCCTCTTATCTCACTTTCTCTTTCAGGATATATTGTTGATTGTAATTTAGTTTCTGCTAACAAATATTAAAGTACTTCTACGACTGCGTCAAAACTATCCAGATTTCACAATATAACACGGAGAGACTTTTAATTAATTCAGTACAATACAATTCTGTTCCAGTATAGTTATTCCACGTAACGTACGGGAAATACGAGATCGAACATGGCTTTCATTTACAATGTGGACTACAGTGTTATTCTCTTATAGCACAGTGGGTACAATCAAAATGCTAGAGTATCATCGAGTTTACTGACAATATGCTATTGTAAAATGTTTCTTATCTGTTTACAAAAACCTAACAACAAACAAATTTTACCGATCAGTATGTTTGTCCGATTGTAAGAACATAGGATTTTTTGGAGCGATGTAATTCTGTCTGTTCCGGGGACAAGCACTCAGGCTTTCCGAAATCCTGGAAAACAAGTCGGATCGAAAGGAAAAGTTTCAGACCATCAGTATTGACCAATATCTACTTAACACGTGATTTTAAACATATTACAACATAGTAAGATACTATTTCCAAATCACACAAGTGTTTACAAAACATTTGATTTGAGTCTTGACGTCTAACATTAACTTCAGAGGCAATAAATACAGACAAAACTACATCCATTAATACTCAGACAGCGGAACTTTTAAAATCAGAATTCTTCAAATTTATTGATTTGCCTGATAATTTTCCAAGGATCTTCGATAATCTACTGCATTTTAAGACATGATAAATATGTAGGTGCACCTAAATATGATAAATAATTATGTTTTGAGGGACTATTTTTTCTTGTTATGAGATTCACCCCCAAATATTCCACAAGAGTATAAAAACGTTTAATAGAATTGTTGACAATTACGGCCGCTCAACAATATCCCAAAAAGGACATTGTTTATATGATATTAAAATTATTCATTTAAGATGCCCTGTAATTCAAATGTTTTTGAAAAGCATTATAAATTAAATTCTGAATGTACATATACTTTTTGAGGGTTCGTCATTTCGCAACTTCTTTTCAGATATGAATTCAAGCGGTATACCACATACGCATTGTCACCTTGAACCAGAATCTTGTAGAGAGCGACCTTCTCTTCTCGGGCAATGGCTACGAACAAAGAACGTTCAGATAGCGCAGTTTAGAGCGGTGACCTTCTCAAATACAGATTAATTAAAGTTGGTACAATTTTCTCGTGAAGAGTTTCATTGATTAACAATTTATCGTCGATTTATCTTAATTGATTTCCCTTTTCCGCGTTAATTCGGGAAAATTTTCTTTTTTAAAAGTTAATTCAGTTAAATACTTTCTTAATTGACCCTGATTCAGTATTTCAAATTAAATTAATACAAATGAATAGTCTCACTTAACCTACAAAAAAATGACACTGGAAAATTATATGATTTTCTTCAGATTGCATTACAAAATCTTTCAAGAAATGGGTGGCATTATCTCCATCCACAACAGACAAACAGGAAGTTTCAGTACTTCTTAAAAATTCTTCTTACGCTGCCAATTGAATACTACCTAATACATTTATCAAGTCAATGCATGACTTCACGTTTCATCGGTGGATTCTGAGAAGTTTGCCTTGAAAGAGTTTCACGAAGTAAAAACATTCCGTAAACAAAACATAAATTGAAATAATCAATCGAGAACTCTCGTTCGATTTTATTTTCAGAGATAGACAAGTCTACTCCCGAAAGATGGATTGTTGGTAGAAAGAGAATGAAACTTCAAATGTGGTAGCACTTGAACCAAGAAACGCTTTTGTGTACAGGAGTTCTTGACCGCGAATATTACAATTTCTCAAACATTTGATTCACAGAAAATGTTCGTTTTTCTTAATAAATGTAGATTATTCTGTATGTAGATAATAAATGTAGATAAATGAACGAAAGTGTTGATTATTCTCTTAAATCGAAGATAGTAAAAGGTTCCAAATCTACTTCCTGGGAAACAAGGGAAACACTATGACCGTTGCCACCTTCAACCTATGTTAAGAGAAAGCTTTCACTCTCACTACAATGTTTTCCTTCGACCTCTCTTCG
The DNA here is from genome assembly GCA_002313205.1 of Laupala kohalensis. Classification (NCBI taxonomy): domain Eukaryota; kingdom Metazoa; phylum Arthropoda; class Insecta; order Orthoptera; family Trigonidiidae; genus Laupala; species Laupala kohalensis. The sequence goes on along the minus strand of NNCF01126154.1, from coordinate 99,535 downwards.
CTTGTCTGTTCTCCACCCAGGGAAATTGGAGACGGCAAGAGATCACTACGCTCCGATGAAAAATCAATACGTCGATAAAATTCATTCTTTTTCTGAAATGTTAAAAGAATACCTTCGATTGACAAGTGACAATAAGCTGGAAACTCCTTCATCGTACCGACACTCTCGATCGGGAGGTTGAAATAAAAGTTATTAGTTGATTAAACTTTGTTGGCAACAAATATTCAAAAACAAACTTCATGTTTCCGTTGGTATCGAATGGTCGCAGTAATTGGTCATTGCGGAAGGACAGATGTGTTAGAAAACATTTCAACAAAAGTACGGCAGGAAAATTCTGAGATAATTTTACTGTAATATAAATGCTTTACTAACAACCTTAGTGCTGCAATATATTATATTTTATAGTGCAAAGGTTATTTCGCCCGAATACTAAGACGTCTATCAATAAAATTAGACAATTAATTTAAAAGTATTTTTCCATTATTATTTAAAACAATACAAGGAAACAATTCACAGGAAGCACTATAAATATACACAGAGAGACACAATACACAGATTAGTTTCGAAGATAATTATAGATAAAACACTTCACATCAATTACAAAGGAATTTATTTTACCATAGGAGCACGGCAATGAAAGGTGTTTAGGTGAGCTACTTTAAATACGACGGGACTGTAATAGAAAGGAATACAACACGTCCTTTCAGAATGGTTTCTAATTTTTTGAAAATGACCTTGTAGAACAAAGCTGTCTTGAAATGCAGACTGAACAAGGGTGCTCTGTTGGTAAAACAAACATTCACTCTTCTTGTACAATGGCACTTTCTATTCAAACAAGACTCTAAGAAAACGATTCGAATGAAGCAAATATCAACGAATTATAATTTACATTAAATACATAACCTTAAATAACCCTATTTTCTATACAATAATATTCAAGATTAAGAGATTATTTTTTGCAGATTAAGCTTTTAACTCTACAAAGAAACAAACGAGAATCAACGTTTAAAAAATCATGAATTTTTTTAAAACTTTACTAGATGAAATGCATTTTATAACAAGTAGGAGTCCAATATGTGATGAATATCCCAAAATGTCTCCTCTCTAACTATGTTTATTTTCAAGTGCCGAAGAAAGAAAGATACATTTTCTTCGAAAGGAAATAACTTCAGGAGAAAGTTATTCCTTGGAAGCACAGAGTGGACATGAGCTCCTGACCTTGCTTCGTCAGTTTTCTGCTCCAATTTCTAATTTGAAGCTTTATGTCTCAAGAGGTGTGAGATTATAAGCAGTTGCATATCGAAATAAAAAAGACTTCTAGAAATTGGAAAGACACTGAAAACTATTGTTGCTCTAATATCAGAACAGGCAACCTCCATTTCTCTGGCAGGGCTAAATTCAATTAAAGTACTCACAAAACATTATTTATCTGATCGTAGAGCGAGTTCTTTGTTGATTTTTTTAAATATACAAAAAGAGGAAAATAAAAAATTATGAAATATAGTAAAAGTTGCATCTGGTCTCACAAACAGAGAATGTCATTACTCTGATGCTTTATTATTTTTATTAATATTTACTATGATAAGCTCTAGAAATAAATGAAACGTTTCTTATTTAATTAATGCGATCTTGAATGAACTACATCAAACCATTTTTCTATTGCAACAAAAACACAATGGAGGTAGTGAGAAATGACCCCTGTCTCGGTAAGCAACAACTGGAAAAATAATTTGGGGAGTTGCTTCACGGCAGCACCCATTCGTATCCGTTTCTCCCTAAATGGTTTGACAGTAGATTGTCTAAAGGATTTAACAGTCTCCAGGTGCAACACTTTTCCACACACAACATGCAAATCTAATTTACGCTACGACAAGATAAATTTTGTTGGGGATAACGAAGGTCAGCTCAGTATAAGGTTAAGTTATTTAAATTCTTCTCATTTTGACAGTGAAATTTACTTAATCCTCGCATGTATTCTACCTAATATTTTACTTCTCTTCGACTTCATTCTAAGTTACATCACAGCATATTAAGCATCATTTATTTTAATGAAGATTATGCATCAAGTAATATTTTAATTTCTTAATTGCTTATAAAAATAAAAATTTTCTTGAGAGCATAAGTTTTAATCTCGCCAAAGATACAAGAAATGGCAGGTTTAGGTAAATATTTATTTGATTTCTCTCAGCATGTACCCTCCAATACCAACATTTGGGAGTTAATTGCAAAAATTGACATCACTCCGAAGACTGCATTTTAATTAAATTAATAAATCTAACAAATCTTATAGTTGATAATATTTACTTAATGAAGGTTTTTCAATGACAAGGGCAAGATAGATACATATTAATAATTAGTGGTTAAATAATGAGCCAATTCAAATTAACTATTAAAATAAAATAGAATATGTTGAAATGATATTTTTCCCTGGTAGACTTAGAAACAAATTATAATATGTTGATGAAGACTAAAATCGTTAAATATATTAGAGGATTAACTCCTACTTAGTTCTCGTTCGTCAAGATCTATATTTGTATTTAAGATCAAGAAAAATTGATTCGACCCATACGTTCGAAGAGATAAGAAATATTTCTAGGATCCTTAGTTACAGATTCTTTACTCAATACTTTCGCCAGAGAACTTTATGAACGTGGTTCATTCAGATATAGATGTATTGTCCAATTATCTCCATTATTATTTTTATTATTATATAGATTTTTTTATATAGAAAACTCATTTTGTGCCACTCTGCAACAGCCGTCTAATAACCCCAAAACGGAGCAAAAATTATTCATTTCCGGGTAACATTTCAGTACTTCCAAGCACCGTCGATCTCTCCGATGGGCGAAAAAGAACTCACAATTAGATTGTGCAGACCAGTCATCATATATATCCTTAACATTTCGTTTATGAGGATCGAGGTTACCCAGGAAAAGGAGATAATGGGATGAGAAATGAAATTGGGTTGCATTTCCTTGCACTAAAACGATTTTAAATTTGAGTCTTGCAGTGCAAAGTTATTGTACAACATACACAATTATGGAAGAAAGACTCTCAATTTTTGATAATCGAAAGAGAGTTTTGTATTTTAGCCAGCCGTAACGCCGATTATGACGGTCAATTAATGTTTGCAGATAGTATAACAATGAACTGGCAAATTTTCTTCTTTAAATTTCCGCGCTCATAATTTTAAGGGTTGGGATAATGACTCGTTATATCCAACGTAACGGTAGTTCTGTCCAATTTCCCATTCACACCGATCCCACAGCGTTACCTCGCAGATCAAGCAGATCGCGTGGTCCATGCGTGAAGGCAACGGAAGATCCGCAGAGTGGGATGCAGTGTACTCCGCCTCCTAGTTTCGGGCCACATCCGGGAGGCGACGCATCGCTAATGAGCTTTCTCTCGGCGCCGCGCCTCCCGCCGCGCACGTCTTAGCGGCCTCCCGCGTGTGCAAAGGCTACCACTGACACCTGCGGCACTCCAATTGTCGGTAGCACAGTAACGACTACCTCGGCCTCTCCTGTCTTGTTTAAAGCTATTTCAGAAGGATTTGTATGCAGATTATTCACTCTTAAGCCGGCGCCTCAAGTCCTCATAACTTTGCTTACTTTACATTTGCGAGTACACACTTCGAGTAGCGAATACAGACTGAATCTTCACATACTAATGAATCAATTCAGGATCATGTTTGTAAGCCAACTTGTAGCACCATTTCTATATAAAAAGTTGTGCACTTACATTACTCAAGCGTATTCAACTTTAATAGAGCAGCTTCGTTCTCACTTCCATATTTCTAATTGATGTCATGGCTATTGAAAATGTGGATTAAATTTAGATCATTAGGCACTAGTTGAATATTTTACCACTACCGATAACAGTTTTTTAATTACTAAAAATTTAACAGAAAGGAAATTACTATTCTTAAATAACTCATTTCGATATTTTCAATGAATTTGACGAAACAGAATGCAAAGTAACATTTTTCATCGACATTTGTCTACGTGTTATTGATTACTTCTCGCAAACGAATCAGCGCGCTTCTGCTACACCACTCAGAATATACTCAGCAGACTTTTCTCTCCACTGCAACAATTTATAAATAAAGTTTCACAGTATATCTCCGTATCTTATCTAAACGTCATGTGTAAATATATATTGTCAGCATTGGGTCTCTTAACTATCTTACGCTGTGTCACTCACATATCATGAACTAAAGAATGCACCTGGACACCGGGACCGATGTTCCCACTTCACACCCTGAGGGACAATCTATTCTCAGATTTAACGAGGATGGTTATATTCTTCTCACTCATCTCGACAGATAACAGTTATTAAATTAAAAAATATCATAATCGAACATTTATCTTTTATAATCTATATAGCTTAATGACTTCAAAACTAACAGGTTTGGTAATAATGCCAGCACTTAGTTAAAAGAAGTGCATGAAGAATAAACAATGACCAAATTCGTTCACGTTTCTCTCACACCCCCAGGAAAATTTTCGACAGCAATGGATCAAATCTTCTGAAGGCGACGTTCACCTCTTTGCGCCTTAGCTTTAACATCACGGAGAATTAACTTCCGTGAACACCGAACTAGTCCCTGTTCTGGATTGTTAATGGGGCAGTTCTACATTTTTGATATTATGGCGATTTATTTCTCTAAACGTTTAATACGGTATGACTTCAAGAAAGTCTTAAACCGTCTTTTGATTATTATATCTGTATCTTTGCGTGCATCTTGAAATAAATGAATGCAAACAAAAATAAATTGTATTCCAAGTACTTTAATTTGTATGTTTCATTTATTTCGTATGAATGTATATCATATCTTATAAACGTCCTTTGTATTCGATCTCCCACCAAAATACTTTAACTTTATTTTAGAAACTCTCTCATCCCTTTTATAACCTAGACGTCTTGTAAACTGATGATTGTAGTTCTAAGTCCAATAGATAGTGTCACACATTCAAGTTCATATAAGACCCCCTAGGTAGCGCTTCTCATGCGTGTGTCTATGTTCTGTCAATAGAGAACATTACCAACAATCATAAATGAATGGAAATAAATGACGTGTTATCAAGATAACTTGTGATTTTTATTTTTTTCGTAGTTTGTGATTTAATATTTGGTAATATATAATTAACATTGACGGTTAGAAATTCATTCAAAGTGTTTTTAAATTTGATTAAGTATGCTTGATTCTTGATTGTTCACACGCATTTCTAAGTGACGCACTGCCTATGTACATCGCAGAGCAAAATTAGTGACGTGAAGAGCTTTAAAAGCACAAAAGTATTTTTTTACTTCTCTACGAGATTTTAATGCCATTCTATAAACCTTCTTGTGACACTAGCCAATAAATCTTGATTGTAGGAGACCTAGAACCGATGCCTGCTCCCTCAAGCACCACCCGGCTACAAACGTGAGTATCCGCCCACCATGAGAAAGTGCTTCCTCCAAAGCATCTGTTCTTTGCAAGGGTGGATAGTTGTGGTATGTCATTTCTTTACCGTTAGTGACAGGTTAACGTAAAAAAAGGGGAAAGAGCGATTAAGAAATGTGTAGTCTCTCGAAATAATTGGCGATACGAAATTCTTTACGGTGCCCGAGATGTTTTCTTTACGCATCCGAACATAGTGTAGTTTGGCACAGTATGTTTTTTTAATTTTGAAAAATTGTTAATGTCTTCTATGAAAATGTTTTATTTGTTTAATTTATCTTAGTAATTCATTTTTAAAATAATTTAAAATGGCGATGAGTGCATTGTTAATTTTTAGATAAGTTTATCTTCCATCAATAAATTTGGAACTCTATAGGATTTGATTTTTAATATATTAATATTAAGTTCATTAATTCTGAAGGTGACACCGTGTTGATTATCGTATAAAAACATATTAAGTTCCCCATGTATTTATTTATTTATTAAAAACATATTAAATTGATATAAATGTTTACTTTTTGACTTTCGTTTCTTTACCTTTTGCGTTTTTAAACAAAAATATTGATTGCAGACTATGATTTTTTTTTAATTTTAAAGTACCTAAGAAAAAGTATTTTAAAAAGTAATTTCTTTTGATGTCCTAGGTAAAATTTGACTTTTTAATAACTGATTTGATGATTGACTATGAAAATAGACTTCCTCACCGATAGACCGGATAAAACTATATGTTTCTTCCTCAGGGAAAAACTATAAGTTGACTAGGTCCTATTTATAATCCCTCTTTTAAATTATTCAAATGTCACTTGAGTTAATTTTTAAATAACACATTCAATTGTATGCATAATGAAACAATATTTCAAAAATAGAGAATAGTTTAATGAACTAAAAACTTGATTACCAAGTTGCAGAAAGAGACTATAATCCAAGCAAGAAAAAATTTTATTTTTAAATGAAATTACATCAATTTACAAATGAATAATATCTAAACAATTTCTTCGCTGTTTTTTGAATTATTATCTGGCAAATTCATTATTGTATGTTCATTTTTCATTGAGGTCTGTCCGGTTGTCTTCGGGAGTTTCAGCCTCGCTTCGTGGGAGTACCGCACCGGCTCCTTGCATTACCACCCTAACCACAATAAATGCATTGCTCAACTTAATTTCACTGAGTTTTATTAAATCCGGAAGGTTTTTTTGTTTTCAAATAGATAACAGGGTAATTTTATCAGTGGTATGAGGTCAGTAGAAATATAATACGAAGTTAACACCTTGATGCCTTAGTGAATCCTCGAGTCTCGCGCTCTCTCTCTTCGCGCGTAAGCGTGAGAAGAGAGTGCTTTAATATATGCATTCTTGGGTGAAATTATGAACAGGTGTCTTGAGCAGGCTGCTATTTGCAAGGTATGCTAATGCACTCTTCAATTTTCGGTACTAAAATCGATTTCACTTCACTTGTCATTCAGTGAACATGTTGCCGGTGGGCATTCGATGAAAGAGAACTTACGGAAAGCATAGTAACCGATATGTTCTAAATGACGAAATACATGTACTTCAAGAAATAAAAATGTTGGTGAGATTGTTTTGACGTAATGGGAGATGGAATTACTTATTTGGATTGGAAACTTTCAAAACATTGTATCTGACGATATAAAAAAATGAAATGGAGTCTTCGCCGACCGGAGTGTGAATTAGTTGATCGAACTATGGAAGGAGAATCTTATAACACCCCAAGATCAATAGCCTGGAAATTTCATACTTCTGAGTGTTAAAAAAGCATTGTGAAAAGAAACGAATCAATATTATGACAACAAGAAACGGACTCGTATTTCGCACTAACTACCTAACTAACTAA